>APFE030781862.1:44108-75540 GCA_000404065.3 Pinus taeda
ATAGAAAACAAGAATCAAATAAAAAAAATTAAAAGAAAAAAGATATAGAAAATATGAATTATAGGATTGTATTGATAAGTATAATAAAATAATAGAAACCAAATTAGAAAGACTATCTTTGAATGCAATAGAATCCATTATATTAATAATAAAGACAACCAGAAAAATGTAGCGTAAATGTGGAAAAACTAAGAAGGTATCGTCCACAAACCTGTTCCATAGTTTAGGTTTGAATTGGGCAAAAGCTAATGCCTTGGATTCAAAGTCTTCCATGAACAAGTTAGCCACCACTGGGGAGAGTGGATAACCCATGGAAACTCCATAGTTTTGTTCATAGAATTCACCTTCGAAGCTAAAAAAAACTTGAGGTAAGGCATATCTCAACTAACGTGGTTGTATCTAGATCAGTAATATGATTTATTACCTCAATAGATTCATTAATAGGGATATTAGTGTAAAGGGATACTATTTCAAAACTAACAAGAATATCACAAGGATCAAGCCTAATATCTTTTAACTCATTACCAAAAGAATAATATTCCTTAACAAAGGAATTTGTAAAGCCAATAAGGGGTTTGAGCTTTGAGTCTAAATACTTAGCTAGAAGATAAATTGGCCCACCTACAATGTTTAAAACAGGTCTAGTGGGGGGGGATCTTAATAGATCTTCGGAAGCCCATAGATCCTAGGAGTAAGAGGGTTACTCTCAATTATCTTATGGCTTATGGAGTTTACAGTGCTATTGGATTTTATAGCCAAAGCCACAACTTCTTATACTTTATTTAAAGGGTTCTTACTAAGATTCTTGTTGTTTCCATTGTTACATAGGTTATCCAACATTTTATTACAATATTCACCCTTGTCTAAGATAACGACCCCTCCTCCCTTATCAACTTTGAGGATAACAATGTTAGGGTTATTGTTCAAAGCCTTGAGGGATTAGAATTCAAGTTTTCTAATGTTTCTCTTAAGAGGTTTAGCCTTTCTAAGAACAACCACACAATCTTTCCTAATGACATATTTTATGTTACCTGGCAAGTCCTTAATTTTGTATTCAATGCTACAAATAATATCCTCCACCTTGATTTTTCTTGGAGCCAAAGAAAAACTTAATACTTTCCCAAAAATATTATACACCAGAGGATTAAAGGAAAACATAGAAATATTAAAAACCCTCCTTTTAAGAGAGCATGATAAAACATTATTGTTAATAGAATGAATAGGGGAACCAACTCAGTTAATAGAAAAATAAGGGCGACCATGTTGGGTCCTTAAATTTTTTTAATAATTTTGAATAATATGATTGAAAATAAGTTGCAGAGAAGAAATGGATATATTTATTAGAAGTGGCCATTGAAAATCGGGAAGCGACAAAGAAGTGAAAAGTCAGTTATGTTTGGGTTTGAGAAGCCGTGAAAGAAGGAAGAGTGGGCCAGATTTTAGAAGTATCAGAGTTGATAAGGAAAAAATCAACAAAACTCGTCAAAGTGGACCCAATTGAGATTGGGATCAAGGAAGTTGCATATTAGACCAGATCAAGTGAGCACGATCTATAAAAAGTACCAAAGATGAACAAATTAGGATGATGTTAGTTGTTAGTTGTATATTGGCGTTTTAGTTAGTGGAAGGCTCAACATTTTGTTATTTCTCTATTGTATAACATCTCGTTAGAATCTAAGTTTTTCCTTCTCTGAAGTTCTGTTATGTTCTTGTAATGCAATGCAGTTCATATTATTAATATCTCACAGCTTGCACGCGTTTTTGGTGTAATTATTTAGCCAATGAATAAAGGAGTTATTGTGGGAATGAATTGTGAATTGATTGTTGATGATTGTATGCCCCCTTTTAAAATTTTAGTTGTCTTTGCATGGTTATTCTATTGTTTTTTACTATGAATGTTTAATCTGCATGTTGGCTCTATTGCATTGGTTATTGGAATGTTTAGAATGTATGAATAATATAATGAATAAAAATTCTTCACTGCCATTCTAGATCCTTTATCTCTTGTTGATTTGGCACACCTTGGGTGAGATGCTCTGTTTTCCCCAAAGAGGAGTGAAAATGTCAGCGATAAGCTAGAATACGACGACGCATTTCGTTGGCAACCTAAGGTTAAACCCTGGGTCTTTGATAATTAAATTTTATGCCAACAAATGGTTTCGTCGTCGAGACCTGTTAAAATTTTTCAGAAGGTATCTAGATCATAGTGTTGAGGATTCTTAGTGGAGACATTCAAGATTGGTGGCATGAGAATATCCATCACTTTATTCTGCAATAAGCTCAACTACAATGGAAGAATCTAGATTGGGTTAAAGAAGGTATTTTGTACGCATAACTTTCTTGCAATCAATACGAAATATTTTGGTGCAAGTTCCCTAAAGAACTACAAAATTAGTTAAGGAGGCTACAAGTTTAATATTGAGAAGGGAATCGCCTTATGCTTCATATAGATTGGACTACGAATGATTCAGTTGAGCTACAACAATTAGATATTGAACTAATAAGGGTTTTCTTGATTTTTGGTTTAATGTATCCCTAGAAAGGTACAATATTGGGCTTATGGTTGAAAAGCATCAATATTTTTCTAAGGTTGAAGCAATATTTAAATACGGGTTGTAGGGAAGAATGCATAAGGAAATTTCGTTGTGGATCAAAATCTTTTTGGTCGAACAAAATATATTGTCGTTCCAAGAAAATAAAATGGCCACTTAAAACCCTCGGCGTTGGGGGTTGGATCTAGGAGGACGAATTTTTTGTAGTTGTGGAAGAAGAGGGGCTTTTGCAATGGAAGATGAGGGGATTCATACTTTAGAGTGGTATGGAGGGATGGATAGATGACAAGTGGAGGGAGAAAAATTTGCGGAAAATTAAGGTTAGAAGAAGAAAATTGTAGAGGATAGGAGAAGCAGTGATGAGTCCAACATTGCGGAAAGAAGGAATGGATAGTTTAGGATTGTGAGGCAAAGGATAAAGTGTATAATATCCTTGTAGTGAAATAGGAGGTGCCAATAGAAGTGTTGTGGGAAGTTCAAATGGAAGAGATTAACTCCACCCGGAGTTAGGATAATTTCATATTCCCTAAGCAGTCAAACAAATCAATATGATGAGTGATGAGCATACTCTAGTAGACGATGACATGCATTTTGTAATGAGGAGATTTTTCTTTGAGGATGACTCAATCTCGGTCAGTAATAGTCTGTAAGTAAGTGGTGAAACTAATCAACTCCCTAACCTTCCCCTGGTACTGTATCAAGATCTTGATCATTTCTCTTATAAATTGTGTAAGACCTTAAAATTTCAGCAAGTGCACTTTAGGTATGCAATAGGTGGTTCTAGTGGAGAAAATTGTTTTCGTAGTAGTTTTTAGTTAAGTTCAAGTAGTTATTCTCATTTGGGATCCCAAGGATTTGTAATATTTCATCTAAGGAAAAACAAATATGGCTGGAAATACTGTAGGATCACATACTTGTTATCCAAATTTTTCTAGATAGGGTGGTGAAGATGTTGAGCAACACTGGTACTTATGTGAAGTAGTTTTCAGTGCAAGACAGACTCCAGGCGAATTTGAGATATCGCAGTCTGTTATGGTTCATTAAATGGTCTGATATAAACCCAAACTGCTCCATGGTTCAAGTTAAACAATATTTTCTTGAAGAATTTAAACTCCCTCAGTCAAATTAACAAGGTTTAGCAAAGTTTTTGGATATTAGGCAAAGAGAAGGATAATATTCTTGGAAATGCATGCAACAATTTAAAGATTCCATTAATAAATTATCTTATCCTATCGACCCTCATCATCAAATATTGCTTTATTAAATATTTGTTAACAATGACCAAGATTTAATTTTAACAACAAAATATTGACACTTTGAAGGGTGCTTTAGAGCAGGCAATGCAGATTGAAGCAATGATGAGATATATGCAAGAATATCAACCAGGAAGTACTTCTACTAACCTGTTATTATGGGACTCCAAAATCAAATTTCTACTTTGATAGAAAGGCTAAAGGATCTTACATCTGCACGACCAATGAGGCCTCACCTCTGGTGTACCGATTGTCAAGTTGATGGGCATCATGCCACAAAATGTTTACAGTTAAGGAGTATGGGATTAACTATTATGCCTATGGGACCCCCTTCGCCGCCACACAGTGTTGGGGTTGTGAAGATATCTTTAGCCATGCCATTTTAAGGGCACACTCAATACCATGTGTTTCCTAATAAAAAAGGTATGTCTAAGAATGAGTACTATGAAATTTTCATATCTTATGGTCATTCTCCATGTTTATGCCCTATTTTGCAAAAGTATTAAAATGTGCCAAACAATATGTTCTATGAATTTTGTTGATATCCTATGCACCACACAAATCAATGTGATATTTAGATGCTCTCACTGATCATGTTGATCATGCAACATTTAGACTTAATGAAAATCTTGGTGGTTAAGGAGGAGGTCCTCCAAGGGGAGGGCAGATTGGAGGAAGAGATATGATCAAATTCTATAACTATGATCAAGAGGGTCATGTTGTGAGAGACTTTTCGACGCCAAGGAGACCTTGGTGTTCTCATTGTCTTGTAAATTCATATGCCACTGAGGATTATCCAAACCTCATTGCTCGGTGGGAGGAGCACAAATGGGTAAAAGGGGTGAATTTGGTTAGTGTAGAACCATGGGAACTAGAGACATCTATCTAGCCTAACATAAATATTGATACCCGAGGAGGGAAAATAACTAGAGTTGATATTGGTACTTCTAAGAAACATACTATTATAAGTCTGACATCACCAAAAAGGCCTTATGACCCCAATAAGCAGAAAGAATATTATAAATATGAATCTAAAATCTTCATACAATTGGTGTCCTCTCACAGCCCTCATGTAGAGTATTGGGAATGAGTCAAGGCCAAGATTCCCATATTTTTGCCGGAAACATCTCAAAATATTCTCGAGTGGCTCCAGTGATTCTTACAGATTATGAATCATGAGTAGTTGATTGGATAGTTGTGCAAGAAATTTTAGGCAATTTTTCAAGATGACCCACTCTTAGAGAAAACTATTTCTGTCAATTTACCTTAAAGACATTCTCAAATAGTTCAGAGGAATAAGAAAAGAACAAGAAGGGAATTCCAAGTGGATGCACAAATTGCATGGTACTGGATTAAATTTTATATGTTAGATCTAGGGTCGGATGTGAATATTTTTCTTGGAAAACTTGGGAGCCATTGGGAAGGTCAAAGCTAGTTTCTTTTCCAATCTAGGTACGAATGGAAAAATACTACTGCATCTTGCCTATTGGTAGACTAGAGGATGTTGAAGTTGATATTGTAGGTGTCAAAACATATGTAGACTTTGAGGTGATAAACATTATGGGCGATAAATATATGTATCCAACCTTGTTCGGAATTGATTAGGCATTTGAGAATTATGTAGTTATTGACTTGAAGAGGGACACTATGAATTTTGAACTAGATGGAGTCCAAGTCATACAAACTTCACACTCTTACCAAGGTCTGATATTTGCAGGTCTTTTGGATGATGTGGAGTAGCCTAATTTATTGGACCAATTGTATCATTTTACTACTGGGAAGAGGAAGATTACATCAATCCAGCAACTACTTGTTCTATTAGCTAGAGAATCATTCAAAGTAATGAGGTTGTCTATGATGTTGAGATGGATGATTGGCAACAGGGATATCATGAGCTTCATTCTCGGCATTGCGCAATTATTCAATGTGTTTGATGGATTGGTATGGAGGTACAAGAATATCATAATTTTAATGGTATTGAATCTGTTATAAATTTTATTAAAGAATTTGATTCTAAATTTGAAGAAGGTAAAGTGATCCCTTTGATGAAATTTTCTTTACAAGAAACACCTGCGAGATGGTGGGGAGCCCATCGTGACCATTTCCATGATTGGGAAACTATTAAGTTTTCCATGATGTGTAGATTTTATGCTCCAAAGATCCCTTTAGTAAAATTCCTATATATGATGGTAATACCAGTTTGCAAAAAGTATGTACAAACTTGCAATTTAGTTTGGTCAGAAATTGGCTTACTAGTTGTGATGTGGAGACACCAGTTCATCCATACATTGGGAACTTTTCCACGAGACTGGTATTTGAAGGAGGAGATGAAAAGGTAGACTATGGATTGGAATATGTTGACAACTCATTCTTGTAAATATTTCTCATTTTCAGATACAAATGTGAGGACAATTGAAACCTTAAAAGTTATTAAAAGGGTGTTTTTACCTTTTGGGAAAGTTGTTGAGATAGCAGGTATGTAGATTTTTCGCATCAATATGATTAGGGTTTTCATGAGGCTATAACTTGTGGAAAATTTGATAAAGAACATGGTGATGACTCAGAAGAGTTAAGGGATATATATTTTAATGAATCTGAAGGGGGAGAGAGACAAAGGAGGATCCTGTAAAGGATGCCCCTCATTTGAAACCACTCAAGTTACAAAAATTCAACATTGGGACTGATGAGAAACCCAAAATCGCCTATATTGGTGATTATTGAGATGAGAAGACCACTAAGGAGACCTTTGACTTGTTAAAGGAGTATGAATATTTGTTCCATGCATCAGTCTCAGATCTTAAGGGGATTAAAGGAGACTTGGATGAGATGAAGATAGTCTTGAAACTTGATGCAAAGTTTATTAAGCATTGGCCATATTGATTAAATTATTGCGTCAAAGAGAAGGTGAAGAAAGATATTGATAATATGTTGGTTGTCAAACTCATATTTTTAGCTGATGAAGCAAAGTGGATTAGTCCCATTGTGATCTAGGATAAGAAATATTCACACGAGATCCAAGTCTATGTCGATTATAAGAGCCTTAATAATGTGTGTCCATGATCCATTTCCTACTCCTTTCAGTGATGAGGTCTTGGATAAAGTTGTGGGTAATGAGACTTATTCATTCACTGATGGGTTCTATGGCCATCACCAATTCCATATTGTAGAAGAATATAAGAATAAAACCACCTTCACGATACAATGGGATTCATATGCTTATAATGTTATGCCCTTTTTCTTGAAGAATGATCTTGTTGTGTTTTTTAGGATTATGATTGTTACATTTCATGATTTTATTCATAAGCTTATTAAAGTGTATATGGATGTTTGGGTGGTTTATAGTTTGATGAAGAATCATTCCAGTTTTCTCAGGGTCATTTTTTATCATTCTAGGTAGTTACAAATTTCTCTCAACATAAAGAAGTGTATTTTTATTGCCCCTTTTGGAACATTGCTTGGACATATAGTTTGTAAGAAAGGAGTATGTGTAGATCTTGCAAAGTTTGTGGTAATATTTAATATGCCACCACCAACTAGCGTTAAATATTTAAGATCCACAGTGGGTCATATATGATACTATCATAGATTCATTTGTAATTATACTCTCATTGTTGCACTGCTGGAAAAATTATTGAAAAAGTTTGAGAAATTTGTTTGGACTGCTGAATGTGACTCTCCATTTGATACCCTAAAGGAGAAGCTTGTAAGTGTGCTAATATTCATTTATCTAGATTGGAATAAATAATTTCATGTCCATATAGATAAATTAGGGAATGATTGGGGATCTATATTGACTTATCCTAGAGAAGGTAATTTAGACCAACCATTTTATTTCACTAGTAGAAGACTTTCTACTGCGGAGAAGAACTATACCACTATTGAATGGGAGGCCCTTTCCATGGTGTATTCATTATAGAAGTTTAGACATTATCCGTTGGGTGTTCCCTTTAAATTATTTAAATATCATTCTACTTTGAAGTATTTGGTTAATAACCTTTTCTTAGAGGGAAGGATATGAAGATGCATCTTGTTATTTCAACACTTTTCCTTTGAATTCATTGTCAAGCTAGGCCACTCGAATGTGGATCCAGATCATCTATCTCGATTGGAGCTTGGGGAATTTGGAGGATCATTCGATGACCAATTATTGAATGCATATTTATTAATATTTGAAGAACTCCCATATTATTTGGAGGATATTTCACTGTTCCTTGCCTCTGGTAAGTGCCCTGATGATTATACCACTACTCATAAACAAAATATGGTTGTGTGAGCTATTGATTATCAAATTATTGTAGGCCAATTATATAAATTTGGGCTCAATAAAATCTTGTGTCGGTGTGTTTTATACCAATAAATGGATAATATTTTATGGGAATTCCATGCGAGTGTTGTGGGAGGTAATGTTGGAGGTAAATAAATTGCTCGCAAAGTCTTATAGGCTGGTTTTTGGTGGCAAACATTACTTAAGGGTGCTAAGGAATATGTTAATAAGTGTGATATTTGACTGATCGACCATCTCAGTGGGATGATATTCCTCTTCATCCCGTCAGAGCACTTGTAGCATTTGAAAAATGTGCAATTTATTTGCTAGGGCTGATTAATCCATTTGCATGACACTCATATGCTAGGTAAGTTATCGCCGTAATAGATTATTTGAAAATCTAGGTGGAAGTTGATCCTTTTAACGATTGTAATATGGATATTGATGCCCGATTTATGTTTGAAAATATCATTACCATATTTGGTTGTCCTAGAAGTCTTACCAATGACTAAGGCTTACATTTTATCAATGAGATAGTCAGTTCACTGCTCTGCAATTTTATGATTCAACACCACAAAATCAGCATGTATCACCCGCAAGCGAATGGAACTGTTGAAGCCTTTAACAAAATCCTAGAGAAGGGTCTCACTAAAGTTTTCTCCACGAATAGGGGCGATTGGATTGAGTGAATTTTAGCAACTTTATGGGCGTATTGCACTAAAATTAAGTGATTGCACCATTACACACCATTACAACTTATTTATGGATGGGAAGCAGTGGTTTCGGTAGAATTCATTGTCCCCAATGTTTTCATTTATCACACCACCAGGATGTGTGATGTTGACTCTATTATGGAATGATTATAAGAACTAGGAAAATTGGATAAGCGACAATTCCTTGCATACTTTCATCATACTGTTGAAAAAATAAAGGAAAAAAACTTGGCATGACAAGCACATTAAGAAGAGATCATTTCTAGTTGGATACCATGTACTACTTTATGAAAATAACTATATTAAGCATCTGGGTAAATTACAAATGCATTGGCTTGGACCATTTTATGTTGTGGAGATTTGAGACTCTAGAATTTTCAAGCATTTCTCAGTTGGATGGTATCCTTTTTCCTGGTTGGGTGAATGGTGCATACCTAAAGACCTACTATGGCTCATAAAATCATTTTGATTTTGAATGCTCTGTGCAAAGGGAGTACTAGTTAGGTTTAGAGTTTAGTCAGTTGTGTCAATATTAGTTAGAGTACATGTTTTATTTGGTCTTTTGTTTAGTTGTGTTAATAAAATTACTTTTATTTAGTTTCACCCCACTACAACTCATTATGCTCGGGGAGGTGTCATCATGTCCAGTCTATTAAATCGTCATTCATAAATATGCATCTTTTCTGTTATTAAGTATCATCCTTCTAGTAATAGTTTTTCTTTGTATTTAGTAATATTTCTGGATATAGTTTAGATAACATCCCAATCTTGTAAGCTAGTGGTTTAAATTATCTAGGAAGGTTGAAATATTTTATTGGTCTTTGGGCAAATTTTCAAATTTACACTGATTTGTTCACGTATTGCTTCCATCAAGTAATGGTCTAGTCTTTTCAAAGTCCTATCCCGTGTTCTTATAACCCTTGTTTCTTTTCATTTCTTTATCGTTTCACTTATGTTTTCATCAGGTTCCCATAGCATATTTTATGTCTTTTACTTCCATTTCTACACCTCTCTCTCGACCCTCTATTCATCTTGTCTACACTATTCAATCATCCTTAATGGTTCGTTCTACAAAAATCATCATTCACATGTAACCTTTGACTCTTGCATTCACACCATGTATGACCTTTTGGGGAAATATGAGAAGGTTAGCCTTGTCGACAACGATTTGTTTGACCGTGTCCTCTTTCCTGTGCTCCACTCTGATGTGTTCATACAGCCAAATATGTGTCCAGGTTTATGAGCCTCTCATAAGATCAAACAAGACCTCTGCCCTTTGAAGCTATCAACTTTGATGATACTCGGTACATGCATGTCTCTGATACAGGTGAGGTTATGCTCTGCACCAAATTCTTGATCAACATACTTCATGGGGTTTCCTTATGGCTAGATAGGGAATACCCAATTCATGTTAACGATATCTCCAGACTTATGGGATTATCACGCTATTGTAAAGATGTTCCTACATATTTTCAGAGCATTTCAAAGCATGACAAGAAGACAAATGATAATAATCTTTATACAAAATATGACACCCATCGCAAAGGGTGTGGAGCAGTAATTGATTTGATTAAATATGAGCAGATTAATTTTTCCTGTTATATTATTTCCAATCAGCTTATGTGACATTACATGAAACAAGAATGTTCCTTGGATGTTATCTTTGTCGTTAAAGTCTGCAATAATGGTATCCATCTCAATTGTTCAATTTTCCTGTTAAATTATCTCTTCAAGGCATGCAAAGATGTTCATAAGTGTGCCACATATTTTATCTTTGGCTACTTATTTATCCCATTGCATATTATGAAATGGTGGCCCATAGAAGGCTGATACCTTTCTAAAGTTGTAGATGGAGAGCCCTACGCTTATGCATATTCTCATTGGAGAAATTTCACCACCTCCGCTAATAAGGATTATAATGAACAAGCTTTTGCAAAGTGGTACAATAAGATGGTCAAGGTCACACGCAACACATTCAAGGTGTCATTTCCTTTCTTGAAAAATATGCTCATCATATTTAGTTTGGTATTGGCCACATCAACCACTATGTTTTCCCTCATATTGTAAATCTGACAACCTTCTCTATGCACAAATTACTTTTCTACCTAAATGACAAGGTCTTCCTCACTAAAGTAATTTCATGGCCCGACATCCAATCTATGATTACATAGGGTGCATGAATCTAATCTCTTGAGGAAACGATGTTGCATAGTACCAAGGATGACAATTCATCATCCTCCAAGAAAAGCGTAATAGATTTTGAGAAAGAACTCCAACTATTGCTGAAGAAATTCTAGGAGTGTGTCTCATTTGTCTATAAAAACCATGTCTGAGGTATGTTCTATGGTATACTTTGATACACATGTTTCTCTTATCCATTTCTATTGCTCCACCTACCATTACCGAAACCTTTCCCATGTCCACGACTCTGGCTACATTCCCCCCTAGGATGCACCATCAAAACCCTAAACCTATGACTTCTAGTGTCATTGATATTACCAACGAAGGTGCTCGTGAGGCTCATGAATCTATTCCTATTACTGAATAAAATAAAACCACGTCCACCCCCCATTCTCATAATACTTCACCTCTTACCACTTCCGAAGAAACTATCTTTGACTGGCCTAATCTTAATACTACCCTCGGTGACTTTTCCAATATGGAAATTAAGCCTGTCTTTGTAAAACCCAATATTGTACTTGTGGAAATGGCCCCTACATACACTCAGATAGAGGAAGTCATAATACCACTGATTTCTTCATTTATTGTCCCTTTATGAAATCACACTACAACATACTTTGTTGAGCAAGTTGCTACATTTTCTAGTGATCTTGAACATTGTTGTGAAGTTCTTTCCTTGGTTTCCCAGTGACACGATATCATCCCTCTGCTACTTGGACTAGTTTTTGCTTAACTTTGTATCAAGAATCTTCTCCATAAGGTCATTCGAAAAATTCAATTTCCAGCAAAAAACCCATACAAGCTTGATTCCAACCATCATATACTCTTTTCGTTGATGATCTCTAGAGCTGGTCAAAATCACATTTGTTTCAATTCATCAAAGCTTCGACCACACAGTTAGAATACCACCTCACTCTTGTAGACTCTAGATGTAATGAACTATTTTTCCACTTCTAAGCAGCAGGGGAAACAACTCGGTGTGGTTACAACTAAGTGAGATTAGTTGCAAGGAGATAAAGAGTAGTTGGAGAAGAAAATTTCTAATTTGGGCTCTCGGTTTCAAAAGATGTGGCCCAACATTATTGAGTTTGTTCCTTAGCCACCGGAAGAAATATTTGTGTGTTCCCCTGTCGAATGGTGTGAATATGTTGAGTCTACCTTTTTCAGACTTGTTGTAGTGAATAAGGAATTGCAGTGTATGATTTCCAAACTCTGACAAGCAGTTCTAGACCCTGCAATGCAATATCAAGAACAAATTACTCAGGAAATTGTTGCAGCATCATCAACCAGAGGTTCTCTTAAGAAATTCATGGATGGTTCCCAAGAAATTTTAATTCAAGTTTCAAAATAGAGTGGTGTGTTTGCAAAGAATAATCAGTTAGTGTACCCTCTCCACAAGATTGTGAAGAAGTTATTTGATCAAGCGATGTAGACTCTTGACTTGGATCAACAATAAAGTCTCCTTACGCAAGTTGATACTTTAGACACCCAGATCCACGAGATAGAAGAAGCATCATAAGAATCCAAGTGCATCTTAAGGGACCTATGACATGTTGTGCAGAACCACTTTGTAACTTTACGGGCCCTTAATGCTACAATGAATGACCAATTGCAAGAATTATTTCAATATCAACCCGTTGACCCTACTGCAAAGGCTACTAAGCAATTCTTTGGCAATATCACCTCCATCTTGCATACATGGAAGGCTATTTTTAATGCATATACTAGATTCAAGGAGAATGTATTGCATTATGTGCCAAAATTGGGTCCTTCATTTGAAGGAGAGTCAGTAATGCAGACATATGAAGCAGCGAGTGAAGAAATGCAAATAAAGACATGATCAGATACGGAAACAACAAATTGAATTAAGGGCAAGTCAATAGTGTGTGGTTGGGGCTTGTTGGGTCCTTCATTATTTTGAATAATTTTGAAGAATATGATTGAAAAGTAGTTGTGGAGAAGAAATGGCTAGATTTGTCGAAAGAGGCCACCAGGGAGCGATAGAGAAGTGAAAAATCAGTTTTGTTGGGATTTACGAAGCCGTGAAAGAAGGAAGCGCAAGCTAGATTTTGAAAGTATCAAATATGATAAGGACGAAATCACCAAAACTCATTAAAGTGGACCAAATCAAGATTGGGATCAAGGAAGTTGCATGTTAGGACAGATCAAGCAAGCATGATCCATAAAAAGGGCCAAAGATGAACAAATCGGGTTTTTTTTAGTTGTTAGTTGAATATTGATTTTATTGAGTGGAAGAGTCGAAGTTTTGTCATTCATTCATTGTATAATAGCATGTTAGAGTCTAAGTCTTTTATTTCTCTAAAGTTCTAGTATGTTCCTATAACGCAATGTAGTCCATAGTATTAATATCTCATAGCATGTGTGAGTTTCTGGTGTAATGATTTAGCCAATGAATAAAGGAGTTGTTGTGGGAATGAATTGTGAATTGATGGTTAATGATTGTTTTTCCCATTTTTAAATTTTAATTTTCTTTGCGTGGTTATTCTATTGTTTTTAGTTATGAATATTTAATCTGCATGTCGACTATGTTGCACTAGTTATTGGAATGTTCATAATGTATGTATAATATAATGAATAAAAATTCTCTACCATCGTTTTAGATCCCTTATCTCTTGTTCTGGAAAACCTCAGGTGAGACACTCCTTTTTCCCTAGAGAGGTGTGAAAATGTTGGTGATAAGCTAGACTACAATGGTGCTTTTTGTTGGCAACATAAGGTTGAACCCTGGGTCTCTGATAACTAAATTTTATGCCAATAACCCATCAATGATGGGGGATTTATGGATTACAACGAAGGGATCATTGGGGTATGCTACATAGGAGGACATCAAAGGATTAGAGGAGAGGATTATGTCAAGTGAAGAACAAAACATAGAGGGGGAAGAATAAATAGGAATGTGGCCTATGAATGGGGATCGACAAGCATTGGAGGAGGGAAATAATTCAAAGTTAGGAAACACATGTTTTGTGGATGAAGATGATGAAGAGGAAACATGGTCCATGATGGGGGAGGAGTTGGATTCAAAGGAGGCCATGGGTGCAGATAATCTGTAGCCCAATTGGTCAACGAAAGAGGATGGATAGCCTTCCAATATAGAGGATCTGCTGGAGGATTGGGAAGAAATCACAAGGCTAAATGGTGAATGTTCTATGTAAGGGGGAGAAGAGAGTTTTAACTGGCGCAGAGGAAATTATGAGATAGAAACCACCTGTAGAGGGATGCTAGGGTAGTCAATACCACGAAATCCAACCACAACAACATCGTTGGAGTCAGTGTTGAGTGTAGATGAACTATTAACAAAAGAACCAGATCATAGACTAACCAAAGTGGTAGGAGACTGAGATGGTTGGATAATATTGGACATAATCCATGAGATCAAATAACAAATTTGACTACCACTAATTTGGGTTCTTGAAGAACCTCGGAACAAATTAGACAAAAAATACCAAAGGAAAACCGACTTTAGAGCCTCAAAAAAAATTATAATTGCTTTGTCTTATAAACCAATTCCATACAAAGAGATTTTAATGTTGCGAAAGTGCTAATTCTATTCCAAAGGGATAGGGGAAAAATATGAGACAAGGCCAAGTGCCACAAAAATAACCTGCAAGAAATACCATCAAGATCTTTCCTAAACCTATATATTTCAGAACATATAAGTGCCAAACTAATTCTCAAAAAATATGTTAGTTATTAGAATTATTAAGGTTGTGTTTAATCCAAGAAAAAACATGAACAAAATAGGAACCCCTACATCACTTCAATAATGTTAGATTAGACTTCATCTTGGATACTTGCAAGTGTGCCCGTTCAAAATGATGAACTTTTATCGCAACAACCCTTCTATGCAGGGTTGTAATTTCCGAATTCAGGCTTTTGTGATTCATATTGATTAAGAAAAAAAAATCGGAAAAAGTTCACATTTATGAATATTTGATCGATGCATTTTGAACCACCCAATGTGGCTCATCATCAAGACTAACATGGGGAGTCTTATCTAAGCTATTAGTTAAATAATATAGAGAGAAATAGTTAAATTTTAATGGTAAAAAACAAATCAATAATATCTATAAATTTCATTATTCAAATAAACCATTAAAACAATAATTAAAGAGTTAAGTCAAATATTAATATTAAAAAGAATAAATTGAAATAAAAATGAATTATATTTCAAATAATTTCAATATATATATATATATATATATATATATATATATATATATATATATATATATATATATATATATATATAATCTTCATGTGTTATATGAATTAATAAATACAAATGACCAAATTAACTAAACTTATTAATAAATATTAACTTATTAATAAATATATTAATAAGTATGTATCAATGTGTTAATAATAAATAAAATCCTATTTATTAATTCATATACACATGAAGATTATATATATAAAATTTAAAAATTTAAAATAAATAAATTATTATTCAAAGTATTAAAAATAAAAATAAAAAATATACTTTAGCGTATTTTCTATATATATTAAAATAATGAGAAAAATGGGCCAACAAAACTAAAGATTATTAATAAATATATATAGAGAGAGTTATAACCTAAAGAACTAAAAAAAAAAGCATAAACATAAAATAAGAATAAAATAGAAAAAATAATTAAAAATATAAAAGATAAAGAAAATGTGAATTATAGGATTGAATCTATAAATATAATAAAATAATAGAAACCAAATTAGAAAAACTATAATAGAAACCAAATTAGAAAAACTATCCTTGAATGCAATAGAATCTATTAAACCAATAATAAAGACAACAAGAAAAATGTAGCGGCAATTATATGAAAAGGGAAAAAATATACAAAATAATCATTAACAACAAAAGGAAGGGAACATAATAAGAAAGAAGACCACTAGGATGACAAGGAAGGGATCCAACAACTACTAATATTCCAACCATCATCCATATTCAACATACTTAATGTTCTCTCAATTTCAATGACCCAAGACTTTTCTACACATATGTGTTTCTTTGTCTTCTCTGCATGCTTCGCCAAAGTTGAGGAGTGATTCATACAATGTTTGATGTTGGCAGCATGCTCATGAATCCTTTATTTTATGGAGCAACATGTTTCTCCAATGTAGGGACTTCCAAAGGAACATGGGATTACATAAACACCTTCCATATTTTTAGGGTCCATCTGGTCCTTGACGGATATTAGGGAGCTCTAAATGGTGTTAAGGGGCTTGAAGGTGAAGGGACTTATTTTTTCTTTACGATCCTAGCAATCTTGTTTGTGGTCCCCTAGATAAAGGGAATTTGAACACTGGAAACCAAATCTCTAGGCTATTTTTTCATTCTTAGACCTTTGCTTGCCTTCAAGAAAGCCTTGAGACCCTGGTGCTTAATATAACCATTATTTTTGAACACCTTAAGAAGATGGGTATTCTCATTATCCAAGTGACTTTCATCTAAAATCCTTAAAGCTCGAGTCACCAAAGTGTTGAGAACTCCCATATTCTAAGCAAGATAATGATGGGAACTAGCATGAAGATACTATTTGACATGAGTCTTCTTTCGAAAGACGTGGTGAGAAAAAGAACCATCATCTTTCTTAGAGATGAGAACATCAAGGAAAGGAAGGCTACCATTAAATTCAGGCTTCATTTTAAACTTGATGGAGTTGGGCTGATTGTTAAGATGTTGAAAAAAGAGATCTAACTCTTCATGCCCATGAGGCAAAAATAAGAAGGTATCATCCACAAAAATCTTCCACAATTTAGGTTTGTATTGAGCATAATCTAATGCCTTGAATTCAAAGTCTTCCATGAACAAGTTAGCCACTATTGGGGAGAGTGGAGAATCCATGACAACTCCATAGTTTTATTCATAGAATTCACCTTTGAAGTTGAACAAGGTTGAGTTAAGGCATATCTCAACCAACTTGGTTGTATCTAGATCAATACTGTGATTTATTACCTAAATATCTTCATTAATAGGGATGTTAGTGTAAAGGGATACTATGACAAAACTAACAAGAATATCACTAGGATCAAGCCTAATACCATTTTGTTGGAAAATGAAAACAAGTGGCAAAAATTAATTCTTATTTTCCTTAATATTAATATTTTCTTGTGAACCTTTTTAATATTATTTATGTTACCAAGTTAAATATTTTCATTAAACAAATATAAAGAACAAAACAACAGCAAAAGAGGACACATAAATTAGGCTCTCAGCCAGGGGAAACCCCTCCAAAGGGAAAACCCATAAAACTCTTCTCTTTTTAGAGAATCTATTTCATATGAGACACAAAGACCCAAACTGTAGATCAAGTCCTCCTCCAAGTACCAAGTCATCCCCTCAGCAAGTCCTTCCTTGAACCTGCTCCAACCACCTTAAGATTGTAACTTCAACCTACCAGCTTGAATGCTGCAATTTGTCCTTCAACTTTGACCCTGCAATTTTGGCCTTGTAGCTTCCACATAACCCTAATTTATCTTCCTCTAGAGATCTTCCTAGCGCAAGATAACTCCTCCTAAGTTCAATGAGGTCAAGGTAGGGTATTCTTCCTTCTAGTTACAATATACTTCACTTTTTCCTAATGCAACTCAGACCTATAACATCAACCTCCTTCTGTAGCACTGGAAACCCTAGAATTCTTCACGTGTGAGAGATATAGAGCTCAAAAATAGAGATTTGCTTCCTTCTTGGATTGTTCTTGCCTCCTAGACCTTCACTCCCCTTTTGTGGTTTTACCTAGAAAACCATCAATAAAGAGCATGAAACCCATGATTTAATAATAATAATTTTTTTATTTTCTTTTCTTGTTTGTTACATAGGATACATATTGAAATGAGTACAACAACAATTATGAACACTGAAACTAGTTACATTTTCAACACCTTTAACTCATTTAAAAAAAGAGAGAGTCCTTAGTAAAGGAATTCGTAAGGCCAACAAGTGGTTTGATCTTTGAGTCTAAATACTTAGCGAGAATATAAGTTGGACCACCTATAGTATTTACAATAGATCTAAGGAAACCCCTCTCTTAATGGATCTTGGGAAGCCCATAGATCTTAGGAGTAAGAGGGTTTCTCTCAATCAACTTATGGCTTATGGAGTTTATAGTGCTACTAGATTTTATAAACAAAGCCACAACTTTTGAGACTTTATTTAAATGTTTCTTACTAAGCTTCTTATAGTTGTCAATGTTACATAGGTGAACAAATATTTTATTATAGTAGTCCTCTTTATCTAAGTTAATGACCACTCCTCCCCTGTCAACTTTGAGGATGACAATGTCAGTGTTATTGTTCAAAGCCTTGAGGGCTTCGAATTCAAGCTTGCTAATGTTACTCTTAGGAGGTTTGACCTTTCTAAGAACAACCACACAATCCTTCCTAATGACATCTTTTATGTTATATTGCAAGTCCTTAATTCCATATTCAATGCTACAAATAATATCCTCCACCAGGATTTTTCTTGGAGCCATAGAAACATTTAATCCTTTCCCTAAAATATTATACACTAGAGGATTAAAGGAAAAATTAGAAAAATTAACAACCCTCCTATTAAGAGAGGGTTATAATGTACATTATTGCTATGGGAATGAATAGGGGAACCAACAGAGGCAATAGAATAATAAAGGGGCCCATCAATGATGGTGTTATCACTCCAATAATTTCCCTAGGGTTGTTATCTTGTGTCAAAAGAAATATTAGAGGTAACCACAAACCTACTTTTGAGATGGATCTAGCCTTCCTAATGCTCAAAGAGGGCTCTCTATTTATGATTTAAATTTGTTGAGTTAATTGATTTTAGGCTAGTTATTTAAGCTTGATTGGGTTTTGATTTTGATTTGGTGGTGGAATCACTGACTTAGATGGATAGAGGGATGTCTTTTACCATTAGGCTATGGGGTCAAGTGTCAAGAAAACAGGACTAAATTAAGTTCTAAAGATAGTGTTCACAGGGCAAGGTAGCTGAGTAAATTCAGATCTTTTACGCTGGATGGTGAAGTGGTTTTCAATCATGGTCAAGGAGCAGTTAAGGATTCCTCAAATCGGATAATGTGAGAAATGATAGATGTCAATCAAAACTAGGGATAAATGAAGGATTCCCTTCTCTGGGTATTAGAAGAAAACATTAAAATGAATAATTGTTCAAGACAGAGTGTACTTAAACAAATTCTGTAACAATATTCCAGTCATTTCATTCAATTTAGATAACATGCAAGTATGTGAAACACTTAAGAAGATAACAATTTGACAAACATAAAATACTTCACTGAAGTGGCCCAACACATGAATCTTGTAATGCAATGCCTTTATTACTCAGTCCAGTCTGCTGACTTGAAAATGGTACAATGAAACCTTAGGTTTCAGATCAATACAACTATAGAAATGTTTAGCAATCCACCCCCTATACTTTGAATTTATGAAGTATTTATACAAAAACTTATTACCAAATATCCCAAACGTTTTAGGAATTATTCAAGGAAAAAGAAAAATATTCATTCAAGAAGATAGAGACAGATATGTAACTACTGCAAGTTGTCCCTGTTTATTTGGCTCTGCTATCAGATCTTTTGTTTCTTTTTCTAATTCGTTGTTGCTCTACGCTAGCTATTCTTTTAATTTTCTTTGCTACTGTTTAACTTGCATTTTCACAGTAAATCATTTAATTTTTCCCAAGTCTCTGTATGTAGTAATTTAATATTTACCATTCTTCTGTAGACTTCATCAGCTTCTATGTATTTTGCAAAGGTGGACTTGTTTACAAAAAAATGTTTTACCTCATGTTGGAGGTAAAAGAGGTTCTCAAAAGTCTGGTAAAGAACATTTCTTGTAGGCATCCGTTTCATAGAGGAACTATTGGCTTGTTCCTTTGCCACTTCTCTGATTCTCTTGTCATAATCTTCATGTGGCATTAACCTATCATTTATTACCAATGGATTAGGCAAACCTTTCTGCCTCAAAGCATAAATTTTGACAATGAACCTGCCTATAGCTAGCTCCATGGTTTGTCATTTGTCCTCAAGTTGCATCATCAAGTTCCTCTTGGTGATTACCTTCTTCACCTCTAGTATAGTGCCAGTTTTGTCATCTATGCCAAGCTCCTACCATTCATATTTATTCTTTGAGATAAGGAATTAGATTATTCTTGAGGCTTCTTCTGGCATATTTCCAAGTTCGGCCTTAACCCTTATAATTGCTTCACTAGCCCCTTTGACTAAATCATTTTGTTCATAGATAACTTGTATAGATGGCCAAATATCATTGACAGAGTCAATGATATTGGCCCATAGCTGCTCTTTTGCCTGGGCAAGTTTCTCCTTCAATGTTAATTCCTTTTATAAGTTCTTTATCCTCTCAGTCAACCTGTTTGACTTATGTACTTCATTTGTATGCATGATTTGAGCAAGTTTCTTCTCATCCTCTAGACTTTTTATCTGTTCTTTAAGTCTATTTATTTCAGTGGTCTAAATGAACATGTCCTCCATGGCTTTGACCAATTTACTTTCTTCATCACTTGGATGAGTTGTTGTTGTTGTTTTACCTGTTGCTAATGTAGTTGCTGATGCAGTTGGAAGTGTTGTAGCTACTGGAGCTGTTGAGGCTAATGAAGCTACCAAAGTGGAAGGAACTGTTATAGTGACTATAGGGATAACAATGGCAGTAGTTGTCTCAATGTTGGCTTGTTTCAACTGTATTAAATTGTCCAATTCATTCTCCATTTCTTTCAATTGAGCATTTAGTTGAAGAATGAGATCCATCATTTCATCCTGTTGGGTTTGGTTCTCTAGGACCTCCTTGGCATATGGATGTTCAAAAGGAGGCAACTTCAGTTATTTCTTCAAAGCAACAATGTCTTCATTTTTCTTCTTTATGAGCTTTTTTGCTGCCTTGATATCATTTGGATTATATCCAATTTCAATCACCAAGTCCTCCAGTGACTTGATTTGGTTATCCTTGGCCTGTGATGACACCTTTTCTAGCTTAAACTATGTTGTGATGTTGTATAGATAACTTTGAAGTTTCTGCACAGTTATTGCTTTGTTAGTCATTGTCGAGTAAACAATTTCACCTACTTGCTTATGAAATTCAGTTTGATCAATTGGGTGAACATCCTTGGCCAAAACTTCAAACTCTGTCTTCCTATCATCTGTTGATGTTTTAGGCTGCTAGAATGTAGGCTGCAAAAAGGTCATTTGCATTTTACTAGTTTTAATGTCAAAAGTTGACATCAACCTCTTCTGATTACTAGGAGTCTGTTTGAAGTACTGGGCATATGTTTCAACCTTCAATGCCTCATTGCTCAACTTGAATTATTTGTACTTCTCTTTTATATCTTTCTCTTTATCCACTGGTTTGCTGGATGAAAAGACTTCAATACTAAGCCGTTTTTCAATAATCTAAGTATTTGAGGTGGAAGGTTGATGATTTTCCTCTGAAACTGCTGGAGTTGTATTATTTTTAGCCACTATGCCAGTATCATTGATTTCAATTGTCTCAATGGTCTCTTCTTGCTCATTTAAAGGATTAAGCTTGGGCTTCTTCCTGTACATGATTTCAAACCTGTCATTTGTAGTAACCATTTTAGAGCTAGAACCTTCTTCACTGGTTCTTTTTACATTTCTATCCTCCATGGATGGAGTCTGTAGAATGGGAATAATACCTATTTGTTCCTGTAGGGTTGGAATCTGCAGAAAGGAACTAGTGCCTATTTGTTTTTCCATATCTATTAAGGTATTATCCAACCACTCTGACTGGTTGGCATATTTTTCAATGTCTAGCCTGGACTCATGCCTAAAAGGGATTAATTTGAATTTGAGCCTTAATTTGTTTATGACTCCATTAGGGTCATAATATCACATGAAACTTCTACTGAACTTCATTTGCTGTAAAATTTTCTCTGCTTCTTTCCAGCTTCCCTATTATTACAAATAAAAGGGCCCAACTGGTTTTTGATCTTGAACTGTGTTTTCTTCCTAGCTAATAGAAAATTGACATCATTTGAGTTTATGATCTGCCTGAAATATTCTAATGCAAATATCCTCATGGGGAGGTATTTAGGTATATTGTAGGTAGTGAGATGGCATCCATATATCTTGATTTCAGTGTGGTCCTGGTATAGATACCAGTCTCCTACTCTACTATTTTAGGCAACTGCAAAACTATTTTTATCTCATCACTAATCCTGGGTTGATTGCTAGTGGTTAGCATATTTACAACTCAATGAATAAAGGAATCAATGAACTCCTTATAACTAAAAACAGTGGAATATTTTTGGATCAGTGGTGTCCAAAAGATGACAGGTCTTGGTTGGCCCTTAGTGTCCAATTTTTGGATGCTGACTAGAAACTTGTCTGAATGGAAATATAGGAACATGCGGAACAATATTGAAGAGTATTTGAATGCTCTTTCATTTGGCAATTTGATCAATTGATCATGGATTTTATCTGCCAAGAACTGGGAAAAATTGAAAATTGCAACTGGAGGCTTGCCTAGGCAAAAAATAGAGAGGAAAGCAAGTACAGGTTCATCTACAAATTCATTAGTAGTATAACCAAGGATACATGATAACATGGTTACAATTTGTCTTGCCCTTTGAGAGAAAATGGTGGCACAGTATGGAGGATTGTTTGTAGGTGTATGAGACTCTTCTAGGATGAAATTCTAAAATATTTTATCCCTCTTGGGAAGGTCCAGCTTTATGTAAAGTTCAAGTAGGTTTTCAATGGAAAATGGGGTTTCATTTGGGCTTGGCTGGACCTACAACATTCGATTTATTGACTCTGCAGTAATGGTGAATAAAATCTATTGGTCAGGAGAGACTATGGCTCTTTGACTTGGGATATAGCAAGCTTGGCAAAAATGGATGATTTCTGGGAACAGGTATACCTGTGGGAACAAGTATTTGGGAAAATTTGATTCCCATAGGTGAATGTCATCATTCTGATTAAGGAATTTATATTTACTCTAGCAGTGGAGTTTTAATAGATGGCTAGAGGTGGATGTGTCTTTAATTTGGAAATCTTTGTCGGCCAATTGGAGGTGGTCAATGTCTAGGTGAGGGGTTTGGAGGGGTTTCTAATTTAGAATGCTCTAGGAAGCCATAATTTGGTTTATTTCTATTTGAATTACTCTTTCTCTGGCTTTAGGAGTAGGGTTAAAAGCTCTGGAACTATGGGAAGGGTGAATATAGTCTACATGAAACAATTTCTTCGAATGCATAGTGGGTTTCGTCAGTTTGGCAAGGTTTTTTAATTAATTTAGTTAATTAACCTTATATAAACAGTTGTGTAGAGCTTAATTACAGGGTTGTTCTGGTTCTTTCAAGAATACTCGGAAAAATGACGATTAAGTGTGCAAATAGGGTTTTGTGGTAGCAGCAGAGGTTTTTGAGGCTTCAATTGTCTGTGTGTTGCTTCAATTTGGAGTTGATAGGGTCTTCAGGTTGCAAATGGGTAGAAAACGGTTAAGTAGGGTTCACGGGCATTGGAATTGGTTAACAGATGTATTTGCAATGAAAATGAGTGAAAAGAATGAAAAGGGGGCTTTTTTGGTTTTTAACCAACAATGGTTAAATTTGGGTGCGAGATTAATAAATGAACAGTGGGTGGTTCCATTTTACACGGGGAGGTGGTTTTATGCAATATCGCACTACTTTTGTGTGGAAGGCAGTATTTTTCAAAGCATGCGATACAATGTGGTGTTGCCACGTAGCGAAACAGTGTTCGGCCAAAACTGCAAATCTCGGGTGCTTTTGGGATTTTAACTATCGAACGATGGGAACATGCGATATGTATATGGGCTGCCGGATCTAGGAGTGTTTGATTGGAGGGCTATTATGTGGCGAAGTTGCGAGGGAAAAGTTGGGATGTGGTTGGTGGGGCCCGGGGATAAATAATGTGGCAGGTTTAATACATTCAAAGGTTTAGTGAGGGTCGGGGAATTATAACGTGGGGGGATTAAATACATAAAGTGGGACTATAGGTTAGGGAATAACATAGGATAAAGGGGTTTTAGTCGGTTTTTAAGGAAAAAGGGAAATTGATAAAGGGGAGTGTATTATTCGTGATTTGAATGGTTTTCACACTAGGGAAAAGAGGTTTTGGGAAAGGGAAATGGGATGAAATAAGGGGGAAAGAAAAATGAAGGGGAGGGGATATTTTTACAAGGGAAAATGAAAGGAAATGGTGCTTAGAAATGAAGAAGGGGAAAAAGCATTAGGGAAAGAAAGGTAATGAAGGGATAATGAAGAAGGGGAAATTAATAAAGGGTTTAGTGAAATTGGGGGAAATTGGTGAATAAGCTTTAGTGAATGTCATTTTCCTTTGATAATTCTTCTTGCACATAAAACATAGGATTAAGCACGATGAAGGTGCATTTGAGCTAGCAACCTTGTATATTTCCAAAACTTCTTCTGCCTACCCTTTATTTACCCTACCATTCTCTCTTCATTCATTGGGTGCGTTTGAGTTTGCTGACCCTTTATTTCTTTTCTTTGAAAAGAAAACTATCTAATTCTAACCTTATAACTTCCAATGACTCAGATTAAACTGATGAGCTCATTATTATTCTCTACCTAACTATTGATCTGCCAAGATTAAACAGTTTGGCTAGATCATTATTCTCTATCTATCAACATGAAATTTAATGTATGAATGAATTAAGATTAAACTATTTGACCATCATGGATTGTGGCATTTTTGCCAAGCTGTGCACAATATTATTTTGCAAAGTAAAGTAAAAATGAGTGGCATTTGAATTTGCACACTTTCATGATCTATTCTTATCTCTTTTTGGGGTTCATATTTTATATCTTTTATATCTTTTTCTTTCTTTTTTTTCCTTTCACTATTCTTTAAGGATTTCACCCTCTTTACATTTTTTATTTTTAATATGGGAAAACATTTTGTAGAAAGAAAAAGTATGTACAATATTACAAGACTAATCATAGTCAATTCAAAATTATGAATACTATTATTATAGGACCCTAACTGTGGCTCCACATGGGGATGGCATTTCCTGGTGAAATGTTAAGAACTTCAAGATCAATAGCCTTTGAAACTTTGACTGTAGTTGCCTTGTAACTTCTGTGTGATCTGCTTTATTCATACATATGATGCTACACCTTTCAAAGCTTAGGGCCTTCTCCTCGAGCTTCAACCTCAAAAAATAATCATCCAATCCAATCTAAACTTTTCAATATTATGTACAATGAAAAAAGTAAACAAATGAGCTAATGTTAATTTGGGGACAAGTAATGCTTTAGCATTCTTCCATTGACTGGTCCACCTGGTAGATCTGTTCCATCTAGTTGCCTCAAGAAAAATGCATTGTTACCTCTGTAACCATAGATGATATAAGGGCCTTTCCATAGGAAATCAAATTTACCATGTTTACCCTTTTCTTCTCTTCTGGAATCCCATTTGAGTACTTTTTCACCTATGTAAAAATCATCAGTTTTGGTTTTCTTATCAAAAATCTTTTTTATTTTATCTTGGATCACTTGGGATTTGACATAGACTTCTTCCCTGGTCTATTGCAAATGTATTTCCTTATATATCTTCCTTTGGATATCATTTTGTTCTACTTGCAACTCTTGAATCATTTTCATCATTGGTACTCGTAAAGAGGATGGAAAAACAATCTCCATTCCATATACTAGTTGATAAGGAGATGTACTAATGGACTTTTTGGTAGTTAGTATGTCTGCTCATAATGCATTAACCAAATTTTTGTTCGAGGTCTTCTTATTGTCTTCTAACAGTTTCTTGATGATATTAACAAGGCTTTTGTTTGATGATTTTGCAAGTCTATTACCTTGAGGGTAATATGCAGTGGAATGGCCAAGGGTAATTTGATATCTGTTACAAAAGTCTATTATTTTCTTGGATTTGAAAGCAGCTTCATTATCAATAATGATCTTTTGCGGGCATCCAAACCTAGTGTTAGCGCTTGAAATTTCACCTCAGGCTGAGAAAGGTAAACCTCAAGGCTACATCAAACCATTTAGCCTCATAGTTAGCCCTACGGGGCAGGAGAAGGCTCTCTTCGGTCTATCTCGTAAAATTGCCAATAGATGAGATGACCAATAAGGTAACACTGATATTAGGCTAGTAAACTGATCAGAAAGATTGATTTTGGGGTTTTTGGTGGCAAATTGAGGAGAGGGCAATTTTGGGTGCGGGGATGGGACATAGTTTCTGCAGGGGGTTCCTTGGGGCGAGGTAGGAGAAAGTGTTGATGCCTTTAATTGAAGTGGATGGTCAAGAAGGAAAGAAAGAGAGCTAAAGAGAGCAAAAAATAACTTTGAATTCTCTTTGGACAGTAGAAAACATTGAAATTAAACAAACTTAAAAGCAGAGCATGGCAAGCATGAATTCTTACTTTAACACTTCATTTGTTTAATGTGCAGAAGTAAAGAAAGGAAATGAATCACATAACAAAGCTTACAAGAAAATTGAGAAACACACCATCGACACATGAGTCCACAAGAATCCCAAAGAGGACTGCAAAACCCTGGTCTTCCTTAGCCAAAAATTGCAGAGATACAGTGAAATAATACAATGATAGCTTCTCCCTCAAGAGTCCAACCATGAAAATGAACAAGAAAGTACATAATATAGATCATCTAACCTCTTTCCCTGCCTCCATGGGTCGATCTCACTATCCTAGGAGCTGTTTCAACCACTTCTAAACTTAGCACTAAAAACTAGGCAGTCAAAACAACTTGCCTCTATAAACTAGGAAACCAATCCATTCATTAAATGTTTGCTATTTCATGCATGAATCTTCTAGAAAAGGTAAATAAGTGGCATGTCAACATGAAAATACATTAATTACATCAAAGAGGGTGAAAAATCCCATCACAATTCAAAACTGGTCAAAGCTAGGCGAATTCCTGAGCTGTAGATGAATTTCTTGTGAAAACTGCCCAACAGGTCGCATACCTCTGCCTGACGGGTCACGTGTCTTTGGTACCACTTTTAGGGAACTTCTAGGTGGCCAAATGAGGCAAAAGTGGGCTTTTTGGAAAGCTATGGATGTCTACTTTCCAACCCAACTAGAATTTCTGAATTTGGTGGTCATTTGCCCCTCCAAAATTGCAATCTCCCAAGACTTCTTTCTGTGTGTCAAAAAAGTGGCAGAAAGTCATTTTTTTGCATGTTTTTTTGACTTTCTTGAGGCCCAAAACTTGATGAAATTTCTTATTAATGGATGAGAAAGTGTAACTTTTCATGACAAATCCAGAAATGCTGAGTTTTTGTAAAATGGAGTTGCCGGGACAAAGGGTCTCACCGGGGGTGAGACCCGTTAATGGAGAAAACCTGTACATTGCTTGAAAAATTCAAAATTTACCCAAAATGCTCAAAATTTCTTGGGATTTGTGTTGTGGCTGGGCTATTTAGTGCCATGCTCCTTCAAGGAAGCCTCAGCCAAGATACGGAGGGGATCGAGCCTCTTTCTTCGTTTTAGTGCCTTTGCCAATCGCCTTTGATTATCTGGAACTATAGGACGATGCTTCACATATATCTTGAACTTATTGCTGGAATTCATGGGTATTTTCAGATTACTTGCTGCCTTTGCCAATGCATCCACAACACCATTTTGAATCCGGGGCACACATGTCAAAGTATGTTCTGAAAACAGTTTTAAAATGTCTAGGACAACATTCCGATATGCTCGCATACGAGGATGTTTGGCCTGAAATTCACCTTTCACTTGCTTGATAACCAATTCGGAGTCGCCATATACCGCTATCTTATTTGCCTTCAACTTCCGAAGGATTTTCAGATGACGATGGGCTGTTCCCTTCATCGTCGTGTTCACATAACCAGCAATAGAGCTCGTATCCGCCCTCATTATTTGAACAATCAAAAGCTAATTTTATGAACATACCCGTCTTGCTTGGGGACTTGGGTTTTGGACTTGAAAATGGGCTTCGAATTCCACACACCTATACCCATGCACCATCGTTGCCACAGCGCCATCAAATCATTGGTCCAAAGACCATCTTCATCGTCTTCTAAGTGCTGAAAATGTGATGTCGATGCATTCTCTGTTTGCTGCCCATTTGTTTCAGCTATTGGCTTTATAACAACAGACCTTTCTTCACTTTCCTTTCTCAAAACTTCTCTAAAATTCTCGGTAATAGCTGGTATATCTTCTACTTGAACTATCTGACTATCTATCTCATTGAAATTATCCGCAAACAAGACAAAAGATTCTAAATCTTTTTGTACATAATTTACAGGATGATTGACAGGCTTTTGCTTACTAGTGATCATGTATTTCATCTTTTTTTCCCGATATAACTTCCTCATGTGACCAAACACTGGAATTGTAGCATAGGAAAAATCGAGCTGAAGTGTACCTTTGAGCTTGGCTCCCCATGATCTCGAAAGCAACATGCCGAATCGCGGAGGAATATCTGCCACCACCACGTCCATCAAAACATTCTTTGCTGGGATTTAATCTAGACTCACGACCAAGTCCTTGATCAAACCAATACATTTCACCCGGCTGGAGTCAAATGAATACAAATCATGGTAATTCCTAGTGATGTCAAGTCCCAGCTTCTCCATAATTGCTTTGGGCATCAAATTATGTGAAGCTCCCGAATCAAACATGGCGTTGTGCAGCACATACTCATGTAGTCGAAAACTGATATAGAATGGAGGAACATCACTCTCGGGAGACTCACCATTTAAAGCGGGCCCAAAAATCAGCTCAGGCTGATCATCTTCTACGTTTACGATGTCTAGCATTGGATCAAAATTCAGCATCTTGGAAATTTGGCCTCGGTAGGTGTTTTTCTTCATGATTTCCGTCAAAGGAATAGACAATTTCAACTTTGCAACCTCATTCTCCAAACTGAAAGCTGAAATCTTCTCACCTTCTTTAGCTAAATTGTCTCTTTTTTCACCTCTATCTCTTGGTGCATTTGATGGTTGGTCTGTTTTGCTTGCTGATAATGATTGGCCTGCTGAAAGATCGCTTATTTCTTTGCTTTTTTTCTGCGAGACAGCAGAACCATTCTTTGTCGAAGCGTCTGCTCTCTTTTGGATGGGATTTATGGGAACCACTCGATTTCTTAATTGCCTTTGCTGACCTTGCTGAGCTGATAAGGCATGAAAATACCCTCTTTGATACTCTTTTGATTCTTCTTGAAGTGCTGCATCGTTTGACAAAATATAATGCTCATCTTGGGGAATCAAGGAATTACTCACCAACTCTTCCTCTTCTGTAATATACGTGGGTAGATCATCAGGAGTGAAGAAGTGATTTTCTTCTCCAACATTATCACCTTCATCCTCCGATTCTTGAGGAACAAAATTTTGCTGAAATGGAGGTTTAATTTGTTGTTGAGCGGCTGCCTCCTGTGCTCTTGTATCCCGCTGTTTGATTCTATATTGGGGCTACTGTTGACCTCTGAAATTGGGATTACGAATCTGAGGCTCAGGCTTGCCAAGACTAACATTTTCAAATGCCCTTTTTAACTCTTCAACCTCACGAATAAGCTGATTTGAGGTGGATGCTTCCTCTTTGATTGTGACTCGTTTCTCGGCCTTCATTCTTGCCCTTTTGTCATTTAAGTTTGCCTCAACGCTGACTGCAATTTTCTGCATATCTTCCAGGGTGGGAGGATCTCGGTTTCTCAATGAGTAAGCCATCTCCGGATCAAAACCATCCGGAAACTTAAGTAGAGTTGACTTCCTTGACGGCTTCAAATCATCGGGAATAGCATTGTAAACTGTATTGAATCTGATTATGTAATCTTGAACAGACTCACCCGGATTACTCTTGAGGTTATTGTATTCGGCATTGATTTGTAGTGGATCTTTTCTTATTTCCCAACGGTTTAAGAACTACCTTTGAAGTGCATCCAAGGAGGTAATGCTTCTGGCGGTCAACCCTTTGAACCACTTTCTAACTTCCCCTCCAAATGTCTGAACAAACAGCCGCATAGTAACATCTTCTTCATCTATCTCATATAGATCGAAGAAGGTGGTCATCCTGTCTATATGTTGCTGAGCCGAGACACTTTGAGGAGGGCCATCAAACATAGGGATTTTGCTTTGATAATCAGCCGGCATATCATGCAGATTTTGGGGAAGAGCAAGGGGAGCAAATCGGGCAGCCATTGCTTTAGGAGGGGGAGTAGGGTGAGTATGAGGAGGAGGAGCTGTGATAGTGGGAAATGTGATAAGAGGAGTTGTAGTTTGTGGAGTTGGGGGAGTCAGAGGGGTAGGAGGTGTAGAAGGGGTATGGGATGTAGAAGGAGAATCGACTGTGGATTCGGGATAAGTGATTATAGGAGAAATAGAAATAAAAGGAGGATTGGTTTGCTCATGTGCTGTGATAGTAGATCCAATATGGACAGATATATGCTCAACGAACTCAGCAAGACTGGTAGCGTGAATATCTGATTGAAGAGATCTTAGAATGAAATTGTCAATCAATTTATTGTGTCTCTCAATGTCAATGGAGCAGCAAAATCAGGGTCGGGAACTAGAGAATCAAGTACACTTTCAGATTTGGCTTTAAACAAGGACAACTCAAAGCTTTCGTCAAAGTCTAGATCTTCGAAATACTTGATAATAGATGGAGATGAATGAGATTTGAAAATAGATCTAGGATCAGTAGCCAGCTTGTTTTTCTCAAGAAGACTAGGAAAGAAAAACCATTTAGCCGATGAAAACTCTCAACCTGTCATCCACGGCTCAGAGTTAACAATTATACTCGGATAAAAGTGCCAATGAAGCACTACTTTCACAAGCTCATGGAGATCGACTGAAGCAGCGTTTATCTACTAACGCTGATGTAAAACAAGAGCGTGTTCAAAGGCTACCTGGCGTATCTTCAGACTCCATCTAAGACTTATGAAACACACAAAGCAATGAGCAAACGATAAGTTTTTTCTCCCCAGTATGGTCGCCAGTATGTTAGCACTTGAAATTTCACCTCAGGCTGAAAAAGGCAAACCTCAAGGCAACATCAAACCATTTAGCCTCGTAGCTAGCCCTACAGGGTAGGAGAAGGCTCTCTCCGGTCAATCTCGGTAAAATCTTCAATGGATGAGATGACCAATAGGGTAACACTAATTTTAGGCTAGTAAACTGATCAAAAGGGTTGATTTGGGGTTTTTAGGGTTTTTGGTGGCAAATTGAGGAAATGGTAATTTTGAGTGCGGGGATTTGACACAGTTTCTGCAGGGGGTTCTTTGGGGCGAGATAGGAGACAATATTGATGCCTTAAGCTGAGGTGAATGGATGAGAAAGACAGGTGAGGAGCTAAGGAGGGAAAATAATAACTTTGAATCCTCCTTAAACAGTAGAAAACGTTGAAATTAAACAAACTTAAAAGCAGAGCATGACAGTCATGAATTCTTACTTTAACACTTCGTTTGCTTAATGTGCAGAAGGAAAAGAAAGGAAATGATTCACATAACAAACTTAC
>APFE030781865.1:0-25814 GCA_000404065.3 Pinus taeda
GGGACCACGTTTCATAAATTTTCAGACTGGATCCATGAATATCATCAATCAAACATCAAGTGTATCTGCATCAATCAATCTCCTTTGTACAAACCAAAATAGAATCAACCAAACACTTCTCAGAACGATGTAACCAGAAAACAGTAATAGTAACTAGACACCAATTCTGAACCCAGAACATTGCAGCAATAAATAGAAGCAGCTAAAGCATATTTCATGAGACGTATGCTACTTCAAAATGAGAAACCTGCATACATACGCATCGATTAACCAGCGTATACGCTGTTTTTTCTCGCTGAACCTGCGTGTATACGCGCCTCTGATGTGCCGAACCTGCGTACAGATCTATAAAAGATAATTTACTGCTTTTCACTTAATCAGACATCAGTTATACCCAGATTATCAGATTTATAGATCTAATCATGTGCCAATTATAACAGATCAAGAATCACACAATGATACTACTATTCAAGCCTTAAAATCTTGATCCATCAATAGAACTTATCCATCTTTTAGCGCTCAGGTTCCTCCTTGGTTCAGGTCCAACAATGCAACATAAACCAATCACTAATTTTCCAGATCTTGCTCCTCTTAAGATATTCAACACTTTTGTCGATGCCCTTTCCAAATGATCTCCTTCCCTTTTTATACTCTTAGGCCTTACTCAAACCATGGTCCAAAGCCATTGAGAACCAATACTAGGGACCAAATACTTGGGTTCAACACTTTGGATGCAATACCAAGGACAAAAACATAAATTTTCCCACATGTACGTGCTTTTCTTTGCATGAAAGTGCGTGCATACATATACGCGCCTTTTGATTGGTGATCCCGCGTGTATATGCGACTTCGCTGAGAGGAACCTGCGTATACCTTATTTTCTTCCATTCTGAGTGCTTGAGCTGTGATTTGCCATTTGAGTGAATTTCCATCAAGGACAACACCTATGCCATAGTGCCAAACCTATGTCATAATGCCAACTTATTTTATCCTTTAGGCTAGATAAATATCTTAGACTTGGTATAACTTTGTTTTGAACACAACAAAACTAGATTGAAAAGCAAGGTTGAGATGAGACATCCATCATACATGAACATGGCTAATAGTAAGACATCATGGAAAAAACATCAATTGATTTATTACTAGACCCATTTTTCTGTCTAAACAAGTTCAGAATTTGCTTCAACTAACCAACAATAGAATAGTCCAACAAATATATTTGTTTGAATTAAATAAATCCCATACCTATCTAGATGTTTATACACTGATTTTTAGCTTACAATTTCTTATTAAGGGAATCATGTGAAAGTAAAGAGAACCAACTTCATCAAATGCACTTTTACATATAGCTTATATGTCAAATTAAGAGAAATCCTATCCTTAAGCCAAACCCTTGATTTCGATTCAAAGCAGATTGAATTCTTCATTACTAGGATTAGTTTATTTAATAAAGGAAGTAAAATATCAATGTAAAAAGAAATAACAAAATAGATAAATAGATAATAATACATGTATGTCCTGGTGGCCATATTTTCCAAATAGGAGAAATTAATTATGACAATAAACTTAAATGAAACCATTGTCCTAGAAAATAGGAAGTAAAACAAAACTAGTTATGCTACTCTATCCTAACCTACAATAACCACTATCACCTGTATTCCGAGTTAATCATGCTACATTTTAAGCACAAGCACAATATCTAAGTGTGAAACAATACTGGACTACCTACTGCAAAACAAGAAAGAAGCAAGAATAAAACCATTGAGAAAATTGACTACACAACTATTGATCTCTTTTTCCTCCTAACAAGGAAAAATGACCAACATTCAAAGAAAATATTGTAGGGAACAAGAGAAAGTCTCCTCATTTTTTAGAGGTGGTACTCTACTCTTGATAGATGAGATATTCTTCTTTTGTCCTCAAATGAATGTAATGGGCGAGTCCTAAAAAGAAAACCCCAACAAATATTCCAACAATTCTCTCATATAACGAATTTACTTGTAAAGCACACCATCTCATTCACAAAGAGAAAAGGAATAAATATGTCTGCAAAATTTTTTATCTACAAGTTTTGCATATGAAGACTAAAATGAATCTTCCCATGGAAATGGTAGTAACATTGATATTCACATCATAATATTTTTAAATAATAAAGTATGGGTGTGAAATATTGGCTTCCAACATAGTAGTAAGTAAAACACACCATGAAATTGAGCAAGACAAAAAAAATAGACCATATTTACAAATAAATGAACATGATATTTCCATTTAAACTCATATGGATGAATAAAGTTACACACTTGCAATATTAAGCTTCAAACTCAGAGTCAAATCATCACACTAGCTATGAACTCTTGAGAGTTTTCCTTGGAACTTCAAATACAAGTATTTAAAATAGTTCATATTTTTCAAATACTTAAAATGCATTTGTCCAAAATGGACTAAATTGGGCTCATATGGATCATGTAAATGAGAAGACTTAAAAGAGAAAAGAGGAAAATGGTCATAAATCGGCTTTCCATTCAAAAAGACTTTGAAATGAAAGGCTGGATGTTCGATAACTTAGAGGAATATATTAGAAGACTCAAATATGCGTTTACTTACTATGATTAAAGGGGGTTCTCTCTTTTTGAATGTTCTTCACATCTTTTTTGTAATCCTCTAAATCTTCTTTGAACTAGTTTATAATTAGGATTTTGGCCCCTTTGTGATAAATGAAATAAGTCCTTTTGGTAACGTTAGAATTTAATATTTTCTCCCTAAAGAAGGGTCCACTTTAACTATTCAAAAATTCCTTTAAATCGGTTTTTTTTTAAGTAATTTGTTTCCAAGTGAGAAATGGTCATGATTGTAATATAATGTTTTGGGAATTATAAATGCCATTCCATCCATGGAAACCATCTCCAAGTTGTTTTTCATGTCTATATATTTCCAATGAGAACTTATTTTCCCAATTTAGATATCAGAAACTCAAGTATGGCCTTCAAAAGTTAGTGATTTAGCAATTGTTGATCCACATTATATGAATCTTAGCCTTTGATTTATAAATCCTTACTATTTATCCAACATGCATAATGGGAGAGTATTTATAAAAATTTCTAAGGAAAAATTATCCCCAAATTATTTATGTATGAAACAAAAAGAGTTATAGATCCTCACATAGTTGGTGCATACTATAAACTTTTGGATACCATCTCAATTACTAGCATCATGCCAAGTCACTCCTGAATCATCCATGTCCAACCAATACCTTCCAAGTGTCACACAAAGATATTTCCATATGTCATTGGGAGGTGTGTCAAAGAAAAAAGGGGGGAAATTACGATATGAGAATGCATGAAAATAGTGTGGATGATGATGATGATGTGGAGAGGTAAAAATAACATTAAGAAGTAAAAAGTAAGAAAAATGAATAAGGGTGGAGAAATAAGAAAAAATATTAAGTGTGAAAGTAGTGATGTTGACTTATAGGGAGGTAAGGTAAAGTGAAGGAGTGAAGTAAAGTAATGGAAATTTACTAAGTATACAATGGTAATGTAGAGATCAAAGACCATTGAAAATGGTAATGTGAAGATCCAAGATCCTTAAAAATGACTAAGTATAAATTAGTGCAATTTGTAGGATGCGAAAATGCGTGTGCAAATTGCAAGGTATGAAAATACATGGAGGTAAGGTGATGGAATGAAATGAGGAGATATCCACAACCCAAAACCAATATTCATAAATTAGCTAAGTTAAAATGGTTAAATGAATAAGTAAAAACAGTTGAGTAATGAAAGGAGAAGGGGAAAGAGTACTTCCACATCAAAATAATCACTTAGTCAAAATTATAAAAATGGATAAAGAAAATAATAATGATAAAATAGAAAATGGATGAAGAATGAAGAAAAATGATAAAATGGGTAATTAGGGAAGATATAATGAAGAGGACGTGGGTAAGTAATATTTGTAGGTGCTTCGACCAAATTAGATATATCTTAGGCATATTGTGTCCATTTTTGATTGCATAAAGTGTTGGACAAAGCCGACACATCAGGCTAACAGATGAGAGGATGCTTACAACAAATTTTGTTGTTTTAGTATTCTTTTATGAGGAGAAACCATTCCCATTCACCTTGTGTGAGGAAGCATTGCAAAATTGAAATTGATTATGAATTATTAAGAACTTGGCAGGTCTTCATGATCAATAAGAAAAGGTCAACTATCACTTTCAAGAGTTGAAAATTTTGACTCCATCTAGAGGAATATAGGTTTAAGTATGAACATAAATTAGTCTAGTTGATTTGTAACATGAAAAAGCATAAAAAACAACCAAAGAGACATTTTTAATTACTTATGAAAATCTAATATGATATTATTATTGAACATTAATAAAATAAATAACCTCTCTAAGAGAAAAGAAATTTGAACTAGGTTTGGGTTCTGTCGTGCATGCACTCAATTAACTAGTTAACATTCCTAGAATAGTTAGTAATTCAATGATGGAGTGGGAGATTCTAAGTTAGAAAAATATCAAATGATTGTGTTAACTGAAAGTAAGTCGAGTTACGCCCCATCATGGTGTGATGGGAGGAGAGACCCACACAAGTATCGAAGTAATGATTTAACGATTGTGGGGCAGGGAAAGTGGGTGGCCCACCCAACACCTCCACATGCTCAAGGCATTAAAGGACCCAAAGACTCGTAACCAAGTGGTAGATTAAACCTTGGGCGTGGTAACATTGGTTTTACAAGTGGTAAGTTTGGCTTTTTTCATGCAAAAGTTATTGTGTTTTCACCTTTGGAGCTATTATGCGGTGGTAAAGGTTGCTCGTAGGATTGGAGGCCTGCGACATAGGCTGAGCACCCAAGGCGACATCAACAATGCGATGACAAGGCAGGGCTACTGGTATGTATCTCAAGCCTTCTTAGTTCATGAAATGGTGGTATTGCTGCAAGGAATGAAGCTAGAATGGCAGGGTTTGGTGATGTTATTACATGGGTTAATTAGGATTGCGTTAAGTCTGTCACTGTTAGCATCTCGTATGCCGATTTCAATCTTTTATGGAATTGGCCCAGATGGGCATGTATAGGGAGTTAGGGTCTGTAACTAGTACTATGTTCGTAAATTCTGTTAACAAATCATTTAACTCTAGGCGTCTGAGGCTTGGATGGGTCTGGGGTTAGTTAGAGAGTCTAATGTTTTCTGGAAATCTTCCTGCCGAGAGGGGCATGTATGGGGAGTCAGGGTCAGCAACTAGCGTCTGGTCTGTTAATTCTATAAATGTTTCATTTAGTTCTTGGCGTTTGAGGCTTGGATGGGCCTAGGGTTGGTTAGAGAATTTTAGTAGCGTAATGTATCCGAGCCATTTCAATGATATGGTGAAAGTCAGGTCTTCTGCCAGCCTAATGGAAAAGGCCGAGGGTGTCAGGGTTCTCAGTGTTTTCATTCCTTGGAACAGGAAATGTGGAACCAAAATTGTCACCCATAGGAAAGAGATGGATGGTAAAGTCTGAATTTGGCTGAAAGATTTTAATCAACCATCTATGTGCATCACCCTTTCAGGTCTGCCTAAACTGCAAACTCCTCTGGTTCCTGCACTGCTAGTTCTCACTAAGGTGAGGGCATGAGAGGTACTGCCATTGGGAGACCTAGTCTACGACAACATGGTGAAGGCAGAGGCTAGCGTGGGGAAGAGTGGGCATTGTCGCGACAACAATTAGAATAGTAGGAAAGGGAAAGCGACGCTGGATTTTTCTAGTAAGCCCCAACGTAGAAGAGGCAGGAAAACAGGGGAGGAGAACATGTATAATCTCGTGCGTGCTTACAGTGTTGGATCCCCAACACAGGTGAAGTCCGAAATTTTGAAATGGGAGGCGGAATTGAATGCCAAGGAGGCAGCAAAATCGATTCCAACAGAGGACTGGGCATCTTTGGTAATGGACCCTAGACACACCCATAGAAGGCTGACTCCGTTCAAACAGTGAGTCCAACTATATTGGGTAATGAAGAACTTATTGGCGAGAGCCATGTTGGAAACCCAGAACTTGGAAGGCTCCCAACAAACCCAACAAGCTGAGTCGAGTCTCAAGGACGTTTAATGAGAAATACAGTTAGTACAAGTCTAAATGTACCATCAGAATGTTCACCTTGGCCGCATGAAAAAACAACTACGAAGTCTGTAACAAAATGAAATGCTAGGGTCAAGTGCAAAGGACCCTGCCTTGGTAGCATCGTCTGATGATTGACCATTGGGAAGTCATGATATTTCTTAAAGTTTCTGATGTTTTTTTTTAATGATCTGGTCAGATAACATTTACATTTTCAGTAGTAAATATGGATGGGTGATAGATATGGTAGCCTATAAATCTTGGATGGACATACTCAAATTGTTTATGTTTTGGATGGTTTATGATGCTGATTAGTGGGCAATAGACCTGGTTTCCTTTAGGCAGGTTGAGGCCACCAAATATATATTCTATAACCTACTTTACATATGACTAATAGAAAGGTACTGCTAATCTTACAAAAAATAAATAAAGTAAGTTGATCTAAAAATTAGTTAGAACTAGTGTAATAACCCTCACATATAATGACTACCCATGCAAACTCCAAAAAGAACACTAAAAATCATTAGAGAAGGTAGATAGGTGAGTGGATAAGGTGCTTTGGTAGGTTATCTCAAGAAATAATAGAGGAAATTCATATTGGACCTTAGGGAGAAGGAAATGTGTAGTAGTGAAGTGGAAATAACCATGCCATGGACTGGTTAGTGCTAAGTCTATTAAACACACACTTATACTTGGGGGTAGGTGAGTGAATTAGTATAATTTTTTTTTTACTTATTTAAACCTTCATGAAACATAATAAAACACTATGAGATCTATCAATTGCATAACACAGAACGCAATTTTTACATGGAAACAATTTTGGGAGGAAACCACAAAAACTTCATTTTATATTCTTGTAGGCATTGTAACAACCTTTTTTCTACCCTTCTTGTAAATGTGACTATGAATTGTAAAATAATGTGGAAATGTAAATGATGACTAGGCTAGAGTAATGGACATGGATTCAAATGTCGAGGAGGATGAGTTGCTTGTGCTAAGTGAAAACCCAAACTGCTTAATTTATTCGCCACCTAACTCCCTGGCAAATGAAATGTTCTGCTGGTGCAAACATTGAAGTGTGTATAGGCGGCCTATAGAAAAGATTAACCTATGTTGTCCTTAATCTTGTGGGAGATGTTGAGGAAGTCAACATGCAAGAGAAGGGATGTGAAGGAGTGGGAGCAGGGAAGTGGTGAAAGGGGTAGTTGCGGGCATAACAAACGAAGCACGCTGAATGATTCTTGTGAAGGAGTGGTTGGGTAAGAAGGGTGCCCATGATGATCCGTTTTTCTCCCCATGACATGAGTGCGGGGGAAGTTGGTCCGTCTCATGAGAAAGTAGAGTGGTGAAAAGTGAAGCGTATGCGCGAGAGTAGGAGTGTTAAGGAGGAGCACATTGTAGAAAACCTTTGCGGTGAGATTGGTACATCGTTCCTTGCATTCTAGTGATATTGTATCTTTGTATTGGTGTTAACTTGACCAAGAGGGGTAAACGAAATACTAATTCACTCAGTACTTTCTTTAGGGATGAGAGAACAACTTTAAAGTGAGATCAGGTTCCTGGACCAAGAGAACGTTCCTTGAATCTTGGTTGAGTTTCTGTGATTTTTTTTTTGGAGAGATTGAAGGAATCATTGTGGTTCTTACTGCTTATGAGTAGTTTCTAAACCACTTAAATAATGGAATTCTCCTCTTGACTACCTATTAAATGATTATTGGTGTGAATACCCTAGAGAACTTAACTCCTTAGACTCTGAATTTAGCTTGGGGATGGTCCGATGCAAGGAATATTTCATTGTAGCTGGCCTACGGTTGGGTGGAGAGTGGAATTCCCTCCAATTTCCATCTAAATCATTATATTCAGATAAGTATTATTTCTTATGCATGATAACCTACATTCTGTTAACACCCAGGTTGTTCCCTATGACTCCTTAGGGAATACGGCTGGGGTAACCACTAACCAGTCTTTGGGCTACAGCTTCTAGCCTAGCTGTAGTCAGAGAGGGCTCTCTCTGTAAGATTTGTCACTGTTTTGATAAAGGTTTTAGGCTAGTTGTGAAGTGAAATTTTTTGGTTGTTTTTGTGTTTGGTTGGGAGGATGCTTCTGATATCTTTTAAAGATTATCTGCAGGTGAAACTAATCCATTGGGCAATGGGGTCTTGGACATTTTTCCCTTGAGATCCTGATTTGGTGGGGTGTAGCTACAGGGCCTGTGTGTATTCCATGAAACAAATTGTAAATTGTGAGAATGAGATGAGGAGCAACTAGCAAAGAGCAATTAAGATTTCTTTACTTAGGCTGACTATTGTGAAGGAGGTTTGTTATTTAGGAGCAATTACTTGAATTCCTTAAATAACAAAGCACTGTGATGATGTATTAAAGGTAGCACTGAAGAATTACTCTTTAAATACTTTGACTGAAGAAAACATATAAGTTAGCTTAGACTGAGCTCAGGGTAACCAATGGTTAAATCCTGAGACTATTCTTTTTCCTTGCTAACTAGGTATTTGAGAGTATGGAAAACTTGAAAAACATATGAAAGAAAAATGATCACATGTAAACAAAGAGCAATGAGAAAAACTTATTGAGCCACGACATACACAGGAATCCTGCAACTTTGAGCCATACACCATTAGGAGATCAAGAGACAAACATACTTGAAGAAATCCCACTGTCCTTTGTATTAACTGTCTGAGAGTTTACAATATCAGAATAACAGAGAAGATATCAAGAGATTTCTTACATCCGGAGTCCAACCCCTCTAAACAAACGCGAGGGGGAATATATAAAAGTTTCATACAAAAATATCTCAGGTATGGAGTCATTTGAGAGGAAAATATCTCTTACACTCGCACAGGGAGAGTAGATGAGAAGTAATTACAAACATAAATGACTCTTAAAAGCCTTTAACTCCTGTCAGGATAATGTTTTGACCTTTGGGCATTGCGGAGTCAGCTGTGCGGCTTTATCATAACTGCAGAATGAAGTGCTCTGCAACTTTTTACTTTTTGTGCCTTCTTGGCCCTGCCACCTGTGCTTGCTGATGCTGTTGCTGCGGTCGAGTACCTGTGCTGAGTTGGCTCAGCGTGTTCATGCTTACTGTCATGGCTTTGTTCACCTGTAGATGCAATATAGACTGTTTTGCTGAAAAAGATTTAATTCTTCAACTTTGGTTCAAAAGTAACCTTATTAAACCTTGCCATGTATCTGGGGGAGGAAGCTGATGCTTCAAAATTGACCCTAAGGTCTCATCAGCCTCTGTATACTTGTAGAAATGAGGAGGCTCATCAAACAGATGTGCTACTTCATTCTTGATAAAAAACAAATTATCTAATTTCTCAAAAAGAGTTTGTCCTATTATTGGGCCTGCTGAAGATGTCCCTGGTGTCTCAGCAATCTGAATTGCTGCAAAACTGCTTACCCTCTTGATGTATTTCTCATGAGAGAGTAGCTTCCCTGATTCTAGCAAGTTGGGAAGCCCTCTGTCCTGCAGGGCTGAGAATCTGTTCTGAAACTTGTTTATATCTGCCTGCATATCCTGGATCCTCCTGTCTAGGGTTTGGATTAAATTTTTCATTATTGTGACCCTTTTGATCACAGATATGGTCTCAGTTCTATTCCCAATTCCCATTTTCACCAACTGGGAACTTGTCCTGTAATTTAGTACTTCAATCATCTTAGGGGCAAGGTCGGCCATGTTGCCTAGAGAATTTCTTGCTCTGTGTAATTCTTTCCTTTCCCTGCCAATGAGTCCCACTTGTTCATATATAGCATCAATGTACTCCCACTGGTTAGTTATTGATTGTCCAATGGCAGTCCAAATCACTTGCTTGAGCTCTGCTGTCACTTTCTCAAAATTGAGCTCCTTTTCTAGCTCTGCAATTGTTTTTCTTAGAGCTTTTACTTCTCTCTCCCTCTCAGCCACATTTTGCTTAGACTTATCATATTTCTCATTTATCTTAGCTAAGCTGTCCTTGGCTTGATTGAGCTCTGTCATCTGAGACTCTAGTACCTGAATTTCCTGCCTAAGTTTCAGCATGTCTAGGCTCTCAGTCTGTTTTGTTGGTGGTGCTGTAGTGGCCGGTTCTGTAGTGGCTGGAGCTGTTTGTGGTGCCTGTTTCCTTGGAGGAATGGTGTCTTGAGGGGTCTCCTCAAGGTCTATTGTTTCTGTGGGCAGCTTGGAAGACTGCCCTTCTTCTCTCCTTTGTAGTGCTGCTTCTAGTGTGGTCTCTGTGTCCTGCAGCTTTTGCTGTGTGTCTATTAGCTCTTTATATAGAGTCATTAGTAGAGCTGTTGCATCCTTTTCTTGCCTCTGCTGGGCAACTTCATCTGTTTGTGGATGTAGAGTTGGGGGTATCTTCATTTTCTTTTTAATTGCAGCCATGTCTGCATCCCTCAGTTTAAGGACTTGCTGTATTGCCTTAACGTCATTGGGGTCATGCCCAAACTCTATGATGATTTCTTCCAATGCCTTGATCCTGTTGTCCTTGGCTTGAGAGGATGCCCTCTCCAACTCAAGCTGAGCTGCAGTGTTATTCAAACTATTTTGCAGCCTATAATTGATCAAGGTCTTATCTGCCAAAGTAGCATAGACCATCTCACCCGTCTGCTTGTGGAGTTCAATTTGGTCCATGGGGTGGATGTCTTTTGAAAGGACTTCTAGGTTAGTCCTTATATAATCTGCAGCTGTTTGAGGTTGCTGCACTGTAGGGGCAAAATGGCTCATAGTCATTTTGCCTTCTTGTACATCAAAGGCAGCCATCAGCCTTTGTTGGTTTGCTGGAGCCATATTCAATAAATGATTATAGAGCCGAATTTTGATTGGCTTACTCCTCCTTTTGGCGTCCTTAAACTGCTCCTTTATGCTTGCAGCTGTATTCTTTTCTTGTCCTGCGGAGCTGACCTCCCCAAGTGCTGCCTTATCCTGCTCCTGATGCAAAGAGCTGGCAGAGGTCTCTAGACTTTGCATTTCTTCTTCCGAGAATGGATTGAGCCTCTGCCTCTTATCTGGTCCTTTTGTGAGAGGGGTCTCCCTCTCTCTTTTTCTGCTTGTGTCCTCCCTCTGAGGGGTTTGGAGGACAGAAGAATCTACCCTAGAGTCCTGTCTAGGGGGCGCCATATTGGTTGTCTTTTCTTGAGTGGCAGCCTGGCCTTCTCCTCTTTGTTTCTCCTGATCCTGTTGATCAGTTTGTTGCTGTTGTTGCTTGGTTTGCTGCTGATGGCCCTGTTGGCCCTGTTGGTTCTCTTGGCCCTGTTGGCCCTCTTGGCCCTCTGCTTCCTGCATTTCTATGTCCTTTCCCTTGCTCTGTCCTTGAGCTGAAGTCTGCACTGCCCCTTGTTGTGTTGCGGATGAGGAAGCTGGTGCTGTTGTGTGAGAACTTGGTAGAGCAGGCACCTGAGAAGGACACTCCAAGTCAGCCATTTTCAACAAATGTCTCCTAGCCCTCTCAACTAGCTCTTCTTGAGACACAGGCTCTATCAAGGTGTTTTTCTTCCATTTTGGCCGGTTGGCATGTCTTGATATGTGGAACATACTATCATGCTCATAGTTGGAGAGTTTGTATCTTTGTCTCCTCAGGGATATAAAGCCATTGGGGTCATATGGCTTTCAAAGGAAGCTGTGTGTTAGGCCAAGGCCTTCCAGTATCCTATCTGCCTCTATCCACCCTTCTCTTTTGTTTAGAACAAAATGCCCCAATTGGTTTTTAACTTTGAGTTTTGCCTTCTTGCCTTTCCCTACAAAATGGATCTGATCGGCATTGCCGAATTGTCTGAAGTATTCCAGGGCAAAGAGCCTCATGGGCACCAATCTGGGTAGCCTGAAAGGCCACAGCTCACACCCATATATTCTAATCACTGTGTGATGTTGGTAGAAATACCAGTCTCCTATGCCGTAGGCAGTGGACAGTTGCAGAATTCTCTGCATTTCATCAGTGAGTCTTGGAGGAGGTTCTGTCATGAACAAAGATAGGGCCGGATGAATGAACAGATCTATGAACTCACAGTAGGTGTAGGGCGAATATGCACGGACATGGAAGATTGAGCTCCAGTACACCACTGATCCTTGGTTTCCTGCAGCATCAGTTCTCTTGATTTCAAAAGAGAATTTCTCATGTTGGTGATAGAGAATGAGGTGATAAATGTATGAAGTGTATCTGAACACTCTCTCTCTGGATAAGTGCAAGAATTGCTCACGAATCTTGTCAGAGATGTATGTGGCATAGTCATAGCAGATGGGGGCCTTACCAGGGGAAAACATCATCATCATGACTAGCACAGTTTCCTCTATGAATTCCATTGACTTGTATCCCAGTACTGAGCTTATCATATAGGCCAGGTCCAGGCCAAGTTGATTCAAGTAGCCATCAAAAATAGGAGGGTGTAGCACTGTATCAGATTTCTGAATGAATAGTTGGTTCAACTTCAGGATCTCTGCCTCTGTGAGTATCTTGGACCCTTGATTGATTAGGTCCAGCAGGGATAAAGGAATCAGTTTCCTTTGAGTTTTGAATTAGACCATATCCCTGATGGCCTGAGGGGTAGTGTAAAATACAACCTGACCTTGAGGATTCATTACTGCCCTCTGTGTTGGATCATAACCACCAGCACATAAGTAGATAAGGTCAGGGAACTGCTTGACTTGGGGCATTTTAAAAGTTGGGAAGGAGGACTCCCAAATGCCTAGGATATCAGTTCCATCCCTGTGCCTAGCCCTGAATTCATTTAACAGATGGATGTGAAATGTGCATTTGGATGGGGAGTCTTCTGAGATCTGGTAGTCTAAATCTCCAAAGTCTTGCCAGTCCAGCTCTCTCTGAGGAGCATTTAGGGGAGTGACATTGAGGGCTGCTAATCCTGCAGGGGCAGCCATGTCTGCCTCAAGTATTTCTTGAGATGCCGGGTTTGTCAATTGAAATGGTGAAATTGAGGGGGGCAGAAACCAGCAAGGTTGGTGCACAGACAAATACAATCAGCGTTTGAACTCTCTGAGGAGGCCTTTATGCATTTGACAGGCTTTCTTTGACAATTTGGGAGCAATGCAGTGAGTTCACGATTGCGCGAACTGGGCAGGGTTTTAACAGAAATTGCAGTCTAAATGAGGTCTCCACCACTGTGTTTCAACTCTGAACGGTGGAATAGAGGTAGGATACAGTTGGTTTTTCGGTGAAATTTCAATCTTATGGCTTCTTGTGGTGGATTTTACGAGAAATTGAGAAAAAACCAGTTCGAAGGAGGACGAGGACTCAAATACATGTTTGACAGTAGCTTGAGATGAGGTAGCAGCTGGGTTAGCTGTCTGAGCTTTTGCAAATGGTCGCAGGGTGGCTAGTGGCGCAGTCGTCATGGAGTGCATGCAGACGGCGGAGCAGCGCTTTTCACAGAGAAATAATGAAATTGGCGAAAAAACGGTAAAATATGGTTTTATAGTTATTTGGCGCGCTTTTTGGATGACGTCAGCATGACGTCAGCGTGAGGGCCCGGGTTAGATGACGTCAGCAGGTCGTCATCGGGTGACGTGGTGGCCTAAGACCGGTCCACGGGGACGATGAGGTGGCGGCCAGGTGGGCGAATGAGGGACGAGGTGGGCGGACGTGGTGGTGATGTGCATGGCAGCAGGACGAGGACGTGGGCGGGACAGGTGTCGCCATATCGGGACCCTTCCTGCACGGCAAAGAATCTGTCAGGCGGGGCTCCGATGCGATTTGGGCGTGACAACTGTCCCCGCGTGACGTAAGCGTCTGACAGATATCGGAAGGTATCTGTCGGACGTCGGGGGCCCTCCGATATCAATGTGAGCCGTTGATCCATGGGCGCGCGATCTGACGGCTGTCGGGCGATCAACTTGCACGGCATCTAACACCTGCCTTTATTAACTTTCGGATGTCGGGATTTCCCGAAAACACTGCGTGCCGTAGATCTGGGACAGGTGCCATCTGACGGTCATCGGACGGGTAATATGCAAGGGAGATAGCGGCCAGCGGGCGGGTTTAAAAAGCAATATTTTTCGGTAATTCGCGACCGGCGGGCCCCTCCATGTGCCAAATAATTTTCGGGGGTTTTTTATGATTTTCTTTACAAAAGTAATTTAGTCCACCAACCTTAGGAAAACATGAAATTTGCGGGTTTTATGCAAAGTTTGGGTATAAATCTTTGTGAAGGCAGAAACTATAGGGAAAGGGGTCCAATGGGTTTTATACAACGCGAAAGGGTAAGCTGGCTCCCGACCTTAGGATAAGGCGGGAGAAGGATATTTCCATAGTTTTTCCTCCCTTGGGTGGTTTTTTAGGGGACTCAAAGGTTTTCTTCAAGGGTTTTTAAGGTCAAAATGGAACTTTTGGGTAGGGAAACCGGTTGAGATGGAGCAAAAGGTGGAACATGGGTTCTTGACCTTAACCAGGTGTTAACTCAATTCCCAGGGAGTGAAGATTATGGCTATAGTACCAGGGGGAAATACTTATACAATGAGGGATTTATACACCATGGTGTTATAATAGTAGGGATAATGGAGTATAGGGAGCTAAGCAGTAGAGTTAGTTGTTAATATGGAGGGGACATATGGATGAGGGCTAGTGCCAATATGTTTTCTTGAAAGTATCTGGGAGTCAAGAGTAGATGAAAATGAAAAGATTTTTACACAGAAAATGTGGCTTTTGAAGGCCATCAGTACCATCACAAAGCTTTGAGTTTGTTCTATGAACTAGTAGATGAAGGGGTGTTAGTAAGGAGTAATATACATATGGGAGAGGAAGTTAGTCATGCTCCACTATATTGTACATTTGGATGTTGCTTAGCAACTTTGGCCTTTGAATAAACATTACTTCTGCAACCTCCTCTACCTACCCAACTAGTTCACCTAACATTTTTTGTTCCTTCTTGGAGGGTGCACTTGGACTCACAAACCCTTTGAATGCCCTTTTCTTTTCATTTGCTTTTTTCTTTCATTTCCTATCTAATACAACCCTTATTCCTTCCAAGGTCCCAGATTAAGCAGTTGGGAACCTTAGCTTCTCTACCTAGCTACTGATCTGCCAAGATTAAACAGTTTGGACAGATTTCATTCTCTATTCTACAACGTAAATTGAAAACATGGCATGATCCAAATTAGGCTGTTGGGTCATCCATAAACTTTGTGAATATGCAGGCCTAGATACACCTTTTCTTTTCTCTACAAATATGGAACCTTTGTGGCAACAGAAATGGAGCATATTTGGCACTTACATTTGCCAATCATGAAATATGAAACCTATTGGTATAGGTATCCAACAGTGGCTCCACATGGGGATGGTATTTCCTCCTGAAAGGCCAAGAACAGCAGGTCAGTACGCCTAGGCCCTTCAGCTACTGCTTTGAAACTTTGGAGCTTTGTCACCCTAGATTCCTCAAAATGTAGACTGATGTATTGAAACACAGGATGTGTTTCAATTCTACTCCTTATCTGCAATGCCTCTCAAAATGACCTTATTTTCATGCTTCAAAAACAACAATATATATAACACATACAGAGTCTATATACAACAAACTATCTACAAGAGCAGGTCAGCTGTATTCATGGACGGTAGTCAAAATAGTGCTTGAGCATCCTGCCATTGACAGGCCCTTCATCTAAGTCAGTTTTGTTCAGATCTTGAAGAAAATAGGTATTGTTCCCTTGCATTGCTTGTATTAGGAATGGTCCTCTCCAAAGGGAGTCAAACTTTCCATGCTTTCCCTTGCTCTCTCTCCTTGAATCCCACTTGAGGACCTTGTCACCTATGTTGAAATCCTCTGCTTTGGTCCTTCTGTCAAAAGCCTTTTTTAGCTTTTCTTGTAAAACTTGGACTCTGTTATAGACTTCTTCCCTGGTTTGCTGCAAACATACAATCTGATTTACTCTTCTTTGTATATCATTCGGCTCAGCTTGGCACTCCTGGAGTATCTTCATAGCAGGGATCCCTAGTGATGAGGGGAATTTGGCCTCTAAACCATAGACTATCTCATATGGGCTGACCCCAATTGATCTCTTGGTTGTTAATCTGTCTGCCCATAATGCATTGACCAGTTTCTTGTGCCAATTTCTCTTGTTCTCCTCTAATATTTTCTTGATCATATTTACCAAGCTCTTGTTTGATGATTCTGCCAGCCCATTGCCTTGGGGATAATATGCAGTAGAGTGGCCCAGGGTAATGTGAAATTTGTGACAGAAACTGACCATCTTTTTAGATCTGAATGCAGCAGCATTGTCTATTATTATTTTGTCAGGGCAACCAAATCTAGCCAGGATATTTGTCTCCAGGAATTGTATAATGGTAGAGTCATTTACTTGTCTGCATGGGATTGCTTCAATCCACTTTGTGAAGTAATCTGTTGCTGTAAGAATCCATCTATGCTGGCCTGAAGAAGTCGAACTTTTATCTGGGTCAGGATGAGTCTTGATAGGAGTTGTATCCAAGAGTATCCGCGTCCGATACAATTTAGGTGATCTAGACATATCCATAGATCCAGACCTCTGGTAGAAACAACGCGGTGACATTCACGTGGGAATCAGATACAGACATCATTGGATGCATTCACAATGGAGTTGAGTTGAGGCTCATATGGGGTGGGGCCCAAATTGGAAAAATCCTCATGCAGAAGTTGTTACATCCTCTTTATAGATGGCCAACCTATATCCATGACCCATCTACTTAAATGCTATAATGAAATAGAGAAAGAGAGGAGCATGGTCGACTAAGGGGATGGGGTTGACCAAGGTGACAAAGAAAGTGAAGTAGGTCTTGGCTAGATAGGATGTAATCACATCCAACTTACTATAGCTAAACATATCAATGAAACACAACCATAAACCATTCAATGAAACATAGGCTTGGATGATTGACCAAAGCCAAATATCTAGGGTGGGGCCCATTGAGGTGTACAAGGCTTGGAGTCGGATTGTGCACGGGCCGAATTTCATACTACATTTGGGCTGGGATCCACATGAAGTTATTGCACAAGGCTAGATGTGGGCCAGGGTTAGATGTGGTTTAGATCCATACATTTAGTATGGAGCGGTAGTGATTCATATATATTTGGGCATCTAGGGGTCCATATAGTTTTCTGGGTGATAAATCATGGGAACACCATATTTCCATGTGAACGAAATATATTGTAGAATGACAGATTTCCATCTTGATGTGAAGGATGATGTAGAACTGCCCAAGTGAGATGGCAGAGCCATGCAAGCACCACGTGGGTGCTACATGGGTGTCATGTGGTAGGGTCCTGCTTATGTGGCAAGGATCAAATGACAAAAATTTATATGGCCATAAATTTTGATTCATGCATCGGATCAAGTTAAAATTTATATTGTCAGAAGGCTCTCGACAAGCCAAAATGCGATGATGTTGTCTAAAGTTAATTACTACTTTGGGAAAGAAGGATTTTTATAACCCCATATCCATAATCAAACCATGGGGGTGGGGTTAATTAAAAGTAACACCTTCCATTCAACTTGAAAAAGTCCAAGGGGTGGAAGGGACCGTTAGAGGGTGGTACCAGAGTGAAGGTTCTACAATGGACCTTTGGAGATAAAATTGGAACTCTGTTATAAAGTGTGTTGTTTTCTAGTGATTGTTTGCTATGTGCAACTAAGTGTTGGGTGGAGATTATATGTTGTATGCATATTTGTATTGATATCAAAATTATGAAATGATAAGAATGACAAATTCTGATATGTTAGTTGTTTTTTAATTGAATTTTAATCTTACAGTTGTTTCAACTGCTAGCCTTGGTAAAAAATGTTGATTTCAAACTTAGTGATGATGTGGTTATAAACATGCTGATATGCACCTTTTTATTTTTGTAATATGTGGTTGAAATGCATTCTATATATGTGAACAAAAACATGTCATCATGCTTTAGATCAACATGCTTGATGTTGGCATGGCAAGATAACAAGTCAATTTGCTTATGTTGATATAACTAATAGCTATGTGTGTGTGATAGCACATAAGAAGAGCCAATTGTAGCAAGAAATGAAAGCATGGACAATAGTATTGTGCAACATAAAATGTACCAATTCCATGATGAGAAAGAAAGGGAAAGTTCCCTCGAAAGAGAAGAAACCTTCAGGAGATTGAAAGCTGAACTGAAGAGTTGCAAGATAAAGAATCAAAGGACCATTAAAAAGTAATAAGAACATGAAAGGTTGGACATAATGATTCTACAATACTTGTAACATGGGGGTTTCATTGGGGAAGCAATACCATACCACGTGCATTCATATTAGGGGATATATATTGAGGAAAAAGTGACATGATATATTGAGCATATAAGAGGGGTTAACGGGTTTTTGTATTGGCAAGAATAAAAAATGTAGCCAAAGTTAATGAAAGAATATAAAGGGGTATAAAAAATGTTAATGAAAAAATGGATACCTACATTATCTAGTGAAATTAGGGTTTTTTATTATTATTGGGAATTTGTATTGGGTTCGTATTGGTAGGGGGTTAAATAATGTGATTTTTAGAGGTATTTTTCAATATGTATTCAAATTGAGGGTGTTGCTTATTATGCCATGAACACATGTGATATGTCATAGGCTCATTGAGTGAAGCCCTTGTGACCTGTCATACATGTAAGATTTGTTGCAACATGCATCAACCTATAAATACATTAAGGAACGTCATTTTGATGAGGCTGGAAAGGAACATCATAAGGTTGGAGTCAAAAGAAATCCAGTTTCATTTGGCAATGTGGAGAGGCACTTTTGAAGAGAGATTTCCCTAACAAACAATGAAAGAGGAAGAATAGCTCATGTGAATTCCATACACATGAACCAACAATCTATAATATAGAAAGAGATGAAGGAACATTCCCTCATGTTCTATGAGATACTAAAAGGTCCCTTCTTGGTTATTTAGAGGGGTACTAGAATTTTGAGGTTGATAGTTATTGGGTTGTGTTATATTCTTTCCATGACTAACCTACCTAGTTAACTGGGGGGTTAGAGGGGGGGCAGAGCCCCCCCTTTATTGCGCCGATTGCGCAGCGGGGGGTCAGAGGGGGTTTGAGGGGGGCAGGTAGCCCCCCTCTATGGGGTCTGGGGCAGCGCCCTGGGGGAAATTTTTTTTGGACCCTATATTAGGTGAGCGAACCTACATATGGTTTTGTGCATGGTTTTCGCACATGGTTTTGTGCGTGATGGTTTTCGGTCCATGGTATTGGATGCTTCGACATGTATATATATGTATTGTAACATATGAAAGGAATATAATGAAAAATCAATCTTGTAGTATGTTGATGCCCCGAAAATCGTTACATCAACATCGGGGGATAACCACCTGGTCTGAACCTTAATACAGCTCCTTTTCCGTTTGGGATGGTGGCTCCGACTGGATATGATGGGACCAGTTTCCCAATAGTGAATAAAAGGGGGGTGAATGAATGATTGGTTTTCAAATAAGTGATAATAAACGAAGGACTTATTCTATGAACGAAAATGTAAATGACTATTTTATCTCGGGCGTTTGCTGATAGGCATATAGATGACACTAAGTAATAAACAAAGACATTCATTTAAATGATAATTACTTCGTTCAAATAGTTGAACGAAGTAATTGATAAAACAATATTACACTTCTCTCTTATATTACCGATACATGCATGATTGAAAGAATAGCAAACTGTAAACATCAAATAGTGGAAAGCATAAAGTTTACTGTTAAAATACATTCACATACTCAATAATAGCATAAATGACCAAACAACAATTCACATAAAAGGAATAAATTTAGACATAGATAATAGTACCATATGAGCTGCGAATTATTCCCTACGCCAATCGCAATTTGAATTCCTTCTTCCGATTCAGAAATACTTTAAAATAAAGGAAATAGTGCACATTCATATCAAAGCTTCATTGTCAAAATTTGGAAAGATTGGTCCAATCTTCATAAAAGAATATGCTTGAAGTACAATAGTGCAACTTCAAGCTTAAGTCATATACAAAAATTTACGACCCTTCCTAAATGCATGAAAGGGTCTATAAATACTAAACTAAGCTAACAAACTACAAAATTAAAATGCTACTAAATTGGTATGATCTGATCTTAAAATATCCCCCCCACAGTGATCTGGAAATCGGCAGCGATGATTCATTCTTTTGGCTGTTTTCCCTTTGTCTTGAGTTGGCATATTGCCAGCATTGGCTCCACTTCTTGAGGGCGGATGAGTCGAGAATTGATTTGAGCAGCATAGGTGGCATCATGTATATCGAGGACGATACACCCGATCGCATCCGTCGGGCATTTGAGGGCGGCTCTCTGACTGTATGGTTTAACTAGGAACAACCAATAGGTGTCCCAAGTTAAACTTTTAATCCCTGAGATTAATTTCCCGTTCTTTTCAAGCTCTTAGTTACATGACTGCTCCAATGTCTTGGCTGATAATAGTTTACCTGGTGTACATTGAGAAACCATGTTAGATAAATAGAGAGTGTTATTGATCAAGTCAATTAAATTACTGGTAGATAATTTGCATCGGGAGACAGCTCTCTCTGCTTTCATTAATTGGGACTGCCATTCTGTGAATAGGATTTCCTTATGGGATTCTAAGATTTTGGGCAAGTTTGCTGCCTTTCCCTCATTAGAGTCCTGCCATGTAAGAAAATCTGTCAAAGTTTCTTCGGCTTGCTCCAAATACTGCCTGGCATCCACTGACTTATCTATTATAGATGATGTTATGTCGCATAAAGGTTCAACTTGGGCGATTTCATGACATAACAATCGTATTTGCGTTATTAATGCCTTGTTGATTTGCATTGCCTCTGCTCTGAACTCGGCCGGCTGGGGAAGACTCTTGAACCTTTCTACCTGAGCTGATAATTGAGCAATTTGCTCATCTTTTGTCTTTGCCATCTGTTCATTCATCGCCTTCAATTTTGATAATGCCTCGGATAGTTCTTTTTGTCTCTGAATTGCTCCCGAATCGATCCTCTGCTTCTCTTTATGCAACTGTTTATTTAGCTGGTTGTTTAATTGTTGTTGTGTGGACAGTTGCTGTTGTAGCTATTCTAACTTCTGCTGCTCTGCCGATAGCTGTGCTTGTAATGAAGTGATCGCTTGATCCTTTTCCTTCAATAAATTTCTTACCTCCGATGCCTTATCCATGGTGGCTTTCGGCACCGACATACTGAGATAACTTGGTTAGGTCATCGGAGGGGTCAAATTCCTCTCTCCATACCACATTTGCAGTTATTGTTTGTTCAGGGAACAGAGAAGGTTGATCAATCCTTCTTCTCTTCCTTTGTCTTTTTATCACAACCCTGTGTTTCGGGCTATAGAAAACATCTAGTGGAGGAATGTCCTCTACTTGCAAAACAATTTGATCGGAGGGGTTTTTTGGAATTATTTCTACTACTGTACTTGAGGGTGGACTGCTGGTTCCTTTGTTTGGAACCTCCTGTGATGTTGTATCTTGTATATCGGCAGCTTTGGACGTTTCGGCGTCCATTGAAGTTTCAAGATTGCCTATAATGGTATTGAATTGTTGCCATTCTTCAAGCAATTTTGGATCCACTTGAGTATCCAAATTTATTTCTTTGCTGCTCTGCTCCTGCTACTTTTTTTGTTCTTCTTCCCTTATTCTCTCCTGTTGCTTCTTTTCTGCCTCTTCCTGTTCTTTTTTCTATGCCTCTTCCTGTTCTTTTTTCTGTGTCTCTTCCTGTTATATTCTTCGCAGTTCCTCCTGCTCTTTTCTCTGGACTTCTTCATAGATTGCGGATGTAGCAGGAGGTTCATTAGTAAGCTACTACTCAGGCTCGCTTGACTGAACCGTCGGGGTAGTAGCTAACAAATCTAGAGGCAGAGTTTGCAACCTCTGTTCTCTAAGTTTGTTAAATTCTACCAACCCGTCATCGCGATATCTCATCTTGGCTAGGTGTTGTACCTGGAATATTGACTCGGCGGAGGAGAACATGTCATCAAACTCATCTTCCTTGTGCTCGACTTTGGTATGCTTGGCTTGATCTAGGGCGTTATAGATGATTTTCTTCAGGTCGAAGCGTCTATTGGGCAGAGTGGCGAGACTTAAGACGTTAATTTTTTTGTCTCTTTCTCTGCATGTTTATAATCATGCAGAGTATAGACGCCACACCTAAGAGGAAAAGGAGGCCAAACTTGCTTCTTTGAATTTCTGAGAGTTTTTGTAGCTGAAGCAATTGTAAGCTGTTATGCTATTTCACGAGCTAATAGCTTGTCTGGTATGTATAATGGGAGGACATGAGGTCTGGCCTGACTGCTGAAAACTCTAACATAGGTGAATTTTTCTTCTCCAAACCAGGTTCCTAGGGCTGTTAAGTCAATTTCAGCCTGAGAGGAGATTTTAGGGGCAGGTTTATCAAAAATTGCATAGTAAAGATGTAGCATAAATCCATTGCAGACTTGGTATAAATGGTGCTTATAATTAGTTTTCCATAGCTTCTTGTGGTAAATATGAATAGGCATAGGGTCCTGTGGAGTCCATCTCTACCCTAAGACAGGAAACTCGGAATTGAAACAGAGGGTATCCAAAATGTAGGCACCAAAATAGAACGGAGGGATGAACCTATCGGTGACACGGGATTTGTTTCTGAATTCAAGAATAGCCGTGGCCAACTGATCCGATAATATATTCCCCCAATCCATAATTTCACTATTACAAGCTGCTTCTATCAAAGGAACCATTTCTATAGAAAACTTGGAAGAATCATGTAATCCCCATAGTCGACACATCATGGCTTCAGCATAACAATAAGGAGAACATAAGGAGTCGACGGAGTACTTACCTGAAGACTCATGTTTGTGTTTCGTCAGGTTCTGTCTCCATTCTCTTATAGGTGCTGACTTGGTCTCATTCTCATCTCGAAACTTCTCAAGAAATGCTTTATTATATTTCTTCTCTGGCTCGGGCAAGTGGTACATTTGTCTAAAATCGTTGGGCTGAAATGAACCAAATATTCTTCCATCGGCAGTGCAGAATTTTCTGTCCGTAATTGGAATTGATTCGATTGCCCATCTCACCACATCCGTATATGGGAAAATTTGTTCTCTAGCTGCTATCCTATGAAGGTAGGAATCAGCCAAATCCTTCAAAGTAGCATCGGATTTCCGGCTTGAACCTGCTGAGGCTTGTACCGATGTTTGCTCAGGTTCCTCGGCTTCAACGAGGTTGTAAATATTTTGCCAAGTAGTGTTGCCAAGGCCGAGACATGTGGTATCTGAGATTAATCCTTTCTTGCTTGGTCCTGGATCGGTGGCATGCTGTCTTGTTATCATAGGAGCTGAAGGCATTCCAGACTTCTTAGATTTATTTCCCATCGTTACTGCGGAAAAAATCTGCGCAAGAGAAAGATAGACGTAATGCATAGAATAGATAGCTAAAACCAAATATGAGGAAATTGTGTCAATCAATGCGAAATGGATGATTTATCATAAGGTTCCCACGGATGCAATCTTTGAAAGGATTTAGGCATGACTGCGTATTAATTGGCCGTTAAAACCTGTCAATCACTTAATTGCTTGTTATATCCTTTATTTGCCGAATAATGGCTTTAAGCGTGGATTTGATTTTTTGGCGGTTGGACGCGAGCGAATCTCTATCAGGAAGAGAAAAGGCTTTCAATGATAATTAATATATAAGATAGCGAAATCGTATTGATCCTTTTCGAAAATCGCGCTTTGGGTTCATCGCAATCGGCAATCGGAGGACGACTTGGGGAATTTCCTTTAAGTCTTATGGAAACCCCGATTGTCGATAGCGATATCACTCGACTCGCATCGAGAGTTTGAATGAGGAGAGTTTATTATATTCGCGTTACATTCCCCGATCGCCGATTGCGATATCGCATCGGGGGTTTGAATGAGGAGAATTTATTATGTTCGTGTTACATTCCTTGATCACCGATTGCGATATCGCATCGGGGAAAAGGAGAGGGGCCTTTTCTTATTTATTTCCCCGATATCTATCGGCTATTTTGCTTTTATCGCATCGGGGAAAATAAATGGGTCATGGTTTATGCATCCTTTGTTATTGCGATATGCGATCCCGCGATCGCTTTATCGCAATAATAAAGGATTGTTCGAGTTATTTTAAAGGCCGATTATTTCAAAAGGTTTTTTAAAATGTTTTGACTATTTCCGAACCTTTTAGAAGAACGATGGATTAATACCAATTTTAATCTAAAGGGACCCATTTCAAATTATAATTTTCTAAAGTAAGATTTTTTGAAATGGGGGGTTGTTGTATAGCACAACAATTGGCCATTTGCTGGAAGAAACAGTTATCTCTGAAAAAGTTATTGAAATTTTTTTTAACTTTCTTTACATAGATACCTTATCAAAAGGGAAGTTCTAATATAACTAAGTATACATATATTCCGAATATAATAAAGATATGTTTTTGCTAATTCTTTCCCTTGTTAAAACTAAATACATTCTAAGTTTTAAATTGGCCTTTATTGGTTGATAATGATAAAACAAAACACCTTTCCAACTTGGCTATTTTAGTTGACTCCTTTGTCACAAGTAGAGCCTCTGCTGCCAGCAAACATTCATAGTTTCGATAGGGATACATTTTAACCATTTAATTATTCACGATCCCTTCCATCTCAGAGTATGATTAAAAGAATGAATTCAAAACATGTTTTCATATTTTGGATTTCTTTTCTTTTCTATTTTTTTGGTAAGATAAAAATCCATTGTCCTCGTTTGGTCGCCAGCTGATTTGACAATGCCATTCACTGGTTGTAATCTAATGAACAAGCTGGCTCGTGATGAGACCCCTTGTCTTATACCTATAAGCCATTACCCTGTTTTGGTATGCAGTGTTAGTAATGTCGATCAAATTATTTCCCAATGATCATGGTAAGCAGGCTTGTAATAAGACCCCTTATCTTTATATCAAATATTTTAGAATTACACTCTGAGTAATCATAAACTTGGATGAATGGGATGAACAATTTTCTCCTTAAAAGAAAATGGATGAAAAGGTAAGAGTTGAGGATGCTAAGATTGAATCAGTCTCTGTTTTGATATTGATAACCCTTTTTGTGGCCAGTTTAAAAACATTAAAATGATTTACAGTAGTTCTAAATCTTGAGAGGATTTTCACAAAACCAGAACGGGGTTTTCAGAATGTTAATGTACCTAATTTCCTAGAAATTGTTCCTCTTGTTTAAGATGTCTATTTTACAAAAGTAAATATTAAAAATACTTCTCCTGAGAAACATTTCAATATAGCAAAGGCCAATAGAAGCTATTTTACAACTTTATTTCCTAATGATCCTAAATATTGCTAATCCTACTTAATTTAAAAGAGAAGGGGTTACCTCCTCAATTGAAGAATTTCTTTAAGATGAGGCCATTAACAGGAAGAGTGTCCCTCTTTCCTGATAGATCTTGTAATATGAATGTCGAATGTCCTACCTTCTCGCTGATCTGAAATGGTCCAAGCCACATCTTTTGGAATTTGGTGTGTTTACCTTTATCCTCATGTGCTTTGTCCCATTTTAGAACAAGATCACCAACCTGCAACTGTTTAGAACTAGACGAAGCTGAGTCAAATGATAACTTGATTATCTGCTAATGTTTATCATGGGTAATTTTGGCCTTTTCTCTTTCTTCTTCTAATTTTAAAATCTAATCATGTCTGAGTTGGATAGAAGAAGAGGGTCTTTCTTCAATAAACTGAATTAGGGCTAGAGAAGGAAGCGCTAAATTGGTTGGTAG
>APFE030781866.1:0-51283 GCA_000404065.3 Pinus taeda
ATATCCCCTAGTTACCTCTGGATCTAAATGGGGTTTGGTCCTAACCCCACCCCCTGCTGCAGGTTGGCCCAACCAAGACGTAGAGTAGTATTTTGGCGTAAGGATATACGCCAAGCAATGTAGTGGAAGATTAAGTCTATTCCACCGTTCACACACACAATCGTGAATTAGTTTGTACAAGTTGGGATCTTTGTTATGAACAACATCTTTTATTGCCCCAACATGGTGTCCATCTGCTCATACACCTCGCCAATCACTGGTTTGTCTGTATCTGCAAACCGAATCATGTGATAAATGGGCTTGGTGAAATCCAAAACTTGCCTCACACTTGTCAAAAAATGGCCATCAAGAGCGGCCTCCTCCACCATTTCAAAACCTCCCCTGTCAGTTGCATTTGTAGCCCTTTCCTTCAATACCTGCTAATGTGGACTTGATACCATGCTAGCCATTGACTCTCTTACCTTCAAAAGGCGCTTGAAAGTGAGGTAATAGCTACCAAATCTCGTCTTCGCAATCTTCAACAACTCCAATCTTGAGTGACTGCGGAAAAGGCCATGGGTATTGCTATGATTTGTAATAAATTTTATCATTTTTTTGCCTTTTTGTACAAATCACCAATCCATTGGTATTGTACATTTTTGTTCTTGACAATATCATGCAACAGAAGGTTCAATGTGTGAACCAAACATCCAGACCAAAATATATTGGGGTATTTGTCCTCAATAATTGCTCCCGCTGCCCTACAATTAGCAGCATTATCAGTGATGACTTGGATGACATTGTATGGCCCAATGCGGTCAATTGTTTCAAGTAATGTTTCTGCAATGTTGATGGCAGTCTTGAACTTGTCTGAGTAATCATGTGCAGTTAGAAAGATTGGACCATTAACAAACACAGCAAGAACACTTATCAATGGCTTGCCTTTTACATTTGTCCATCCATCAGATACGATGGACACCCCATGCTCAGTCCAAGCACTTGCCATTCTATTCAAAGAATGTGATATTTTTGCTTTTTCATTATCAAGGCCAACGGTTCTTGCCTTGTCATACCCAGGGCTCTTGTATCCTTTAGGGGCATAATTTATGGCAGAAACCATTTCGTGCCAATAAGGTGAGCGAAGAACATTGAATGGTATCCCACATGCATAGAGGAACCTGTAAACCTTTGAATCCACATCATTCCTACACCCCTCATCAAGGAACTCTGATATGGTTCTACGCCTCAAAGATGATGACCCTGCATATCCACTGCCTTGGGAGGATGCTGAAGGAGTTCTTTGTGATTGTGAGCTTGGTTCAAAGAAACCCCTTGATTTTTTTTGATTTGTATTGGGCTTCCTCCTCTTCCCTTATGTATTTGGCTCTATCCGCTGTTGACACCGCTGGACAAGTTTTGATTCCTATTTGTTTGTCTCCATCCCATGGCCTTTTCCCGCAGAGGTGTCTTCTAGCACGGGTGTATGAACCTGTGTAATCAGTGTTGCAATGGGGGCAATGAAATTTAGTGGTTCCACCCCCTCTCCCTGTTTCAGCCCTGTGAACATATTTCCACAATGGGGTTTGGTCTTGTTTAGTCTTTTGAGTGTCCTGTTCACCCTCCTCCAGCTCCTTCTCACTGGGGTTTTCACCCATTTGACTTTCTCCAGCTTCTTCATTCCCCTCTTTAGTTTGGCCCCTCCGTTTCCTACTCTCCAGCACCATAATAACCATAAAAGGGACCAGGAAGAGGAAAATGCCCAGAAATATAGTCAGGTCCATGGTGTTTGATGTTTGTAGGGTTTTCATTCAACAAGCTGCAAATTAATTTAATTTATTGGGATTAATTAACTTAATTTATTAATTTAATTCAAATTCATAATTTTAATACTCAATAAACTAAATTAAATTCCCTAAATTACTAACTAACTAAATTAAACTAGCTAGATTAGCTAAATTATTAAGTTACTTACCTCTGCAGGCTTGCTCCTCGCTCCTTGCTCCTCGCTCCTCGCTCTTCAGCACTTGCTCCTTGCTCCTTTGCTCTTGCTCCTCAACCACTTCAATCTTTGAAAATGAAATTTTTTTATGCCCTTTGGGCTTTTAAAACAATTTTTTTTTTAATTTAATTTTTTTTCCGGGTCCGCGGATTTTTTTTCTGCTGACCCGCTCCCGGCGTGTTTAAAATCGCTCCCGGAGCGATTTTTTAATGCCTGGGAGCGATCGCTGCCGAGCTTTAAAAAGCGCTCCGGGAGCGACGGAGCGACCGCTCCCTAGGTCGCTCCCGAAAACGGCAGGGAGCGAAATTTTTTTGGAAGGGAGCGCGCTCCCAAAAATCACTCCCGTCCAGGAGCGATTTCGGGAGCACGCTCCCAAGCCGCTCCGGAGCGCGCTTCGGGAGCGAGTTCGATGGGGGTGGGGGGGCTCTCCCCCGCAACTATGACCTAGGCAATTTACATACATGGCTCAGCTCTGCTAAGATTATTTACAATTCACACATGCAGACTGGGTTTACAACATAATATGATCAAGTCGACGATGACTGTCAAATGGCACGGACACGTCAATCAAGCGCTATCCCTTTTGCAAAGAAAAGGGGGTGTACTGCTATGGGAAGTTGACATGTAGTGGTCAACAAGCTTCAAGGCCTTGGGCCTACAGTTTGACCTTTAAACCCTCATTGCCTCACTGATTTATTACAACTATCATAAGCTTCTCATAACATTGACATAATACTCATTAAAGTGCCCTAAAATTAACTCAAAATTTGCCTAACATATTGAGGAATTAATTGCATGATTTGGGCATTTGTCACAAAGATCTTTATATGTTTATTTGCTGACTTTCAGATCTGATATATTTTGAACCTACATCATAAAAAGTGCTTGTTAGTTCATATTTTCACTTGGCAAGTCATTAGGCACCTCATTGCTCATTTTTGGTTCATATATGCTCGTCATTTCCTAGATCTAAAGTGATTTACTTATTGCTATCCTAAAACTAATTAGTGTTCTTCTCATTAATGTTGCTAAGTGTTATTGTGAAGAAGATTGTCTTCGCATTGGTTATTTGAAGGCTAACGTTTGTTGTTTACTTGTAAGCTCATTCTTAGGCTCTAAGGAATCATTAATTTTGCACCAAATAACCACTCACACATCATAACTCTAGTCTTGTTGAAATGTTTAAGTTACTTTGAGCATTGAAGTTTCATTGATCTAATTGGCTTAAGCATCTAATTGAACATTGCTAAGGAATCATTGATAATTGTTGAACACATTGTGTTGTCTATCTAAAGCATTGGCATATTGAATTAATTGAGCATCTCTTAGTTTTGAGGATTAAGATCTAATTGGCATTTTGGTTGATACATCATTGAGAAATTTGTCGAATAACTGCTCTAGGTTGAGTTCATAATCTTGTGCTCTTTCAGAATCTTAAGAAGCTTTGGTAATTTTATTGTCTATCTTAAGCAATTGGCATCTTAAGTTTTATTCTAATTCAGCATCTTTCATTATTGGCATTGTCTAAGGAGCATGATCTTAGCATTATTGTTGGCATAAGATTGTTGATAATCATCATTAGAATACCTTGAGCATTGGCATCTTGTGAATTTGACATTGGCACTAAACAAATTGCCATTTTCTTGGTCATAAGATTATTTCATAATTTGTCGTTAAGTACTCTTGTCAATGAAGGCTAATCATAACTCTAAGTACTTAAACATTAATCCAATCTTAAACCAAGAAATCACTCATAATTTTTGCATAACAATATTAGGCCTAGTTGCATTAATAATTTACCTCCAAGCATAAGCTTGGTTGATAGACTTCTAGGGCCACCCTTTCTCACCTAGCTTGAGGGATTCAGCACCTTTTTAGTGGTTAACACAGTGACCTTGTAGTCGTCAGAGTCACAGTCTTTGTAGCGTCGATGGCACTACGTGGTTGGGAACACAGAGAGAGGTATCGTTAATCAAGTCTCTACTTGTTTCCCATTGGCTTCCATACCATAACCTACTCTAAAGACTGGTCTCAAAATAGTGAAGAGAGAGGTTCCATTTAGACTAGGCATATAATTTAAAAGTAACCAAGATCCTTGCATCTCATCTACATCTTAGGTCTTGCATCTCATATAGGCTAGTGAAGCATCTAAACAGTGGTTGTCCATCCGATTACTTGGTCCTAAATTATAATAAGCAAGAATTTTGACTCCATAAGGCACTGGTCTCATATATGAATCTAATCTAATATTTGAGTCTTGCTAAATTTAACCAAGTAGCTAGGCCACTCAAATGTGTCTCCCGAGCTTGTTGGTTGCCAACTTGCCTTCCACCTTCACCTTTCAATAGGGACTACCCCCCATAGCCTATTGTTGGGAGACAACTAGAAAGGAGTGGTCGGGGTTCAAAGTGACAACCCCTGCCTTAAGTCGTTGTCGCGGAGCTTGTACAATCTGAGCGACAATAGACCCAAATAGGGAAAATGTGAAAAGGGCTTGTAATGAGCGGAGGGGAGTGGGATATATGGTGTTGAAAAGCGGGACCACGCAACCAAAATCAGTGTTTCCCATGTAGTGCCACTCCTAAAGCTAATAGGCAATAAAGGAGATCCCACGGGACTAGGATTCACGATTAACCCCCCAGTTGAGGTAAGGGAACAAGAGTACAGTCAAAGCCCTTCCTTCTTACAAGTTTCCCAATAATCTATGCCCAAGTGTACCCAAGAAAAACAAACATAAACACCCAATTACATAACGAAAGATCATACCTTTGGGATTGGATGACCCACCTTCAGACATATGATCATGACAGATGAGAGAGGGTACACAATGGTTGGCTCAGGTGGCGAAGAAAAGTAGCACATCAAAGCTATCAAGTGGCTGGCAAGAGGTTGTTGGTTGCTCGCTGAAGACTAGTCTATGAGAAAATTTCTCCTTCTGAGGTCACCCACTAGTGGTGGCTAACAAAACCTTCACCAACAAGATCAACTATAGCTTAATGAATGTACTCAATAAGCTTGCTAAGGTTTCTAAAATGGATTGACAAAGCAAGGCATCAAATAATTATCAAACTAACAAAGGAGAGGAGTAACCCTAAAATGTCCTCCTTCCAAGTGATAGATTTTAGCCTTCAATGGATCAATCTAGTTAGCTTGTAGAAGACTTCAGCATTCACAATCAATCTTTACAAACCAAATAGAAACCAGGATAAAGAAGCTTCAAGATTGGCACCTATTGCCCACCAAAAGTGGGTACCCCTAGGAGAGCTTTTATCGTAGTCATCTTCTTCCAACCTGTAGCCAACAACCACTAAGAGCCACTCATAGCTGATGTGATGTGCCACTTTATCTCCGCTTCCTGCATTAGTTGAATGTTTCCTTGCCCATATGTCAAGAGAATATGTTAGAAGGTGGGCAATCTGACCCAAAGGTACGTTTTTCATTATTCAATCATGCGCTTGTAACCGCTCAAACTAGCAGGGGATCTAAAGGGGATCCCTAAAGGACAAATGCTAGACCAAGGGCAACAAATGGAGACTTAGTTCATTGTCACCTCAGCTAAGGCTCCCTTCTATTTACGGACTTTCACCGAAGGGAGGAGTCCTGGTATGTTATGGAGTCACTGATGAAGGATAAATCAATGAATGGATGCGGAGTGACCCAAATAATCCTTTTCCAAAAGAGTTCGAAAGATAGAGCTTGCTTGCTTTCTAAGCAAGGTACAATGTCTTCTAGGAGAAGGAAGGGAGGATTTGAGGGTTAGGTTTATGGGATAAGACTTGTGAAGGAGTTTGTCAATTCCTAAAATCCTTGTTGAAATGGGTATCCTGGATGGTTCTTGAAGAAAAGTCTTTTTAAAGGAACGGGACCACATAGGACCAAGTGGACCCAATCCAGGTCAAGAGGAAGGAGTTTAGCAACCAATGGTGTCCTTAGCCTAGACAAGGTACAGGAAAGGATCAAAGAAAGAAAATTCACTTAAAGGTGTTGAATTGATCCAATAAGGTACTAGCCTTTGGGGATGCTAGGGAAAATTTTGATCTCAAAGCTAGGGCTTGGCTTTTCTCACAACTCCAATGTCGGAATGGCCTCAAATTTGGAGAAGGTCTTGAGGAAACACCAACGCAGGAGGGGCTAGCAAATCAAACTTTTTGGAGAGCTATTTCATCAGGAAAATGATGCCCTATGTGACCCAACTTGGCTAGACCCAGAAAAGGTGAAAGAAGTTGGTTTAAGGTGACCACCTTTAGGTAGATCATTGCCCTAGTCTTGGGAGAATGGAGTCTATGATGAATATGAGTGAGAATCTTTGGCTCTTAGTCAAGTAGGCCTCAACACTACTTCGCTAGCCTTCTAGGTCAAAGAGAAGCAATTTTACAACTTTAATACTTCGATGTGCAAAGGAGATGGCTTATCAAGGTCCATTCATCGAAAGAATTACCCCTAGGAGATTTTGTTCACATTACATGGCCCATACATTGAGAGATGCTATAATAGAGACAAAATTCCACAATTTAAAGCAATAAATGCATGCAGCAATTAGCCCTAAAAATAGTGAAAATCCCAGTCCAATGTATATGACAAAATAAAACAAGAATAACATTAAAAGCATGTACTTACATGTAACAGAATATATCCAACCATCCACAATTGACAAAAGAGAAGCTCCAAGGTAAGATAGACCAATATCCACACATCAAAATTCATCCATAAAGCTCCAATTCATCATCTAGAAAAAGTGCGAAATTCTCAAAGGAAACAAAAGATCCAATCCAAAGTGATGATGAGCAAATGAACTCATCTCACTTGTATTTATACACAAATGAGAAGTTCAAATTAGCCTCCTTGGCCTACATAAGCCCCAAAAATAAAATAATGTTCTAATAATCTAACTTTTGGTGACAAGCCCACCAAATTAGCTCACAAATGAAAGAAGCCTCTCAAGAGGTCAAATAATAATCTATGCATGTCATAGGACCCTCTAAGAGGCCTGATGAGGTCCATGGGTGCCATAATGAAGAGTAGAACCCTCAAAAGTGATGGACAAGGGGTTGGCCGCTTGTTCTCCAAACAAAAAACCTCTGGCACTCCTAATGGGTGTGGGGGCACAATAATAAACTCATGGATCTCCAAATGAATCAATTATGTTTGCAGATCATCTGCAAGGGCTTTGATGATGGTGTAGGGGATGCCACATCATCCTACAAGTCCTCGATCAGCTGCGAAGTGCATGGTACATTTGTGGGGCCGGCTAGGCAAAGGTGAACCAGGAGCATCTTCCTCGTCCAATGGGAGCATCTCTGACCATCATCGAGGATCCATGGAGTGTTGTCTATTGTTGTGGAGGCCCATGGCTCTCAACACACACCCTACATGTGTCAATGTAACCCTTTGGAGAATTAGGACACCTTATAGGGAGACCAAACCCGAGATGGAGACCATCTGCAATCCTACATAAGATCCAATGCGTCCACTAGCATTTCAGTACAACAAGTCATTAGAGAAATCGAGTAAATGAGCTTACCAATTATGGACCACAGGTGGGGACTTCATAATGGCCTGCCCTTCCCTAATGGGCTTCAGGATGTGCTAGTGTCTCCTAAACTCCAAATGGGGTTATCCAAGTATCCTATTGGGTGATTTCTACTTCTAAAGGGGATAATATGTTCAAGGTACATCCTTCAAAAGGTGGTGGCATGTGACAGATAGGTGAATGAAGTAAGGGATGAGAAGGGGCAGCCCTAGGCCACACATTAGGGTACAAGGGTAGCTAATAAAAGGGAAGTCCACACTTGGGTTTATAATGTATAAGAGGGAGCAATCTTGGTACATGAGGTGCCCCAGCCTTGATTTTTCCACCTTTATTTATCTGTCTTTTGCCTTTCTTATGATTTTCTTTGATTAATTGCTCGGGGCCCAAGGGATAAGAGTATGATGCATAAGATATAGCAGTGAATACCCACTTTAAGGTAGAGGGGTTCATTTCCCACTAGGGGTTGGGACAATGATGGGTTCCTATATGATGAAGCAAGCTCATAGAAGCTGTAGGAACTAGGTGATGGCCATGATGATGGGGTAGAGCTCATGTATTGGCTTTTGCCCACGTGCTAAATGTGTTTGTCCCGACCATCTTTTGCATTTTGTGGTACATTTTCCTGTTGAATGTGGCCAAATATGCTTTTGTCTTTCTTTTTAGTTGCATCATTCCAGGCCTAACCCAAGGTGCGGGCAAAGGGTAGGGGAGAGCTAGCCCTATGTGGACCTAGTGGAGGAATGTGGACCCAAGTGGGAGAAATGATGAATGGGGTAATAATGCGTAAAAAGGAGGTAATATAAGTGGATAAGGGAGCGGGACCACGCAACCAAAATTGGGATTTCTCGTGAAATATCATCCCTAAAGCCAAATGGGGAACTAGAATCCATGGTTAATATACAAAAAGGGGTCTAGGGGACAAGTGCGTAGACCTAACCCATTCTTTCCACTGAATCCCCCCATTAATCCATGCCCAGAAGTGTCCATGATAAGCAAACTAAAATACTCAATTACCAAATGACAAGGCATACCTTTAGGTTCGGGAGGCCCACCTTCAAACATACGATCATGGCAGATGGGTGAGGGACCACATGGCTAGCTAAGGTGGCAAAGAAATGGCACAATGAGCTAGCTAGTGGCTGCAAGCGGTTGTTGGCTGCTAGCTTGTGACAATCTTGAAGAAAAAATTTCCCCTTGGGATATCACTCACAAAATAGTGGGTAACAGTGCTTATGCTTGCTTTTCATTTGGGCATTTTAGGCATGGATTATTGGGTGACTTAGAAAAAGGAAGGGCTTTAACCTCACCTTAAATGGGGGGTTCTGTGAAAATTCCAAACTTGAATGCTATTACAGCAACTGGTATTATTTCTCCTAATTGTTAATTAATTTAACAATTTATCTGCTACGACAAATATCGAAATAAATGTTGATTTGGGGTAGCATCGGATATGCTCTAGCGACGAAATTTGGTGGAGAGGTTAGGGCACATGAGATATCCAATACTCAGAAAGGGTTTGGGCAGATTCTAAATAGATCAGGAGATATTAAAATAATTAATATTTTTAATGGAGCCCCTAAGTCTAAACTTGGGGAAAATAAAATATTAATGTGTATTAATATGAATCTATGTTAGAGTGGTCCAAAAGACATGGATCAAGCCAGATCTTATCTTAGCCGTTGATTAGGGACTTAATCTCGATCATTGAGATGTCAACAGGAAAAGTATAAGAGGAGGCTTAAAGGTCACTTGGAGAGTACACCAGATGATCAGTCATTCTATTCTCTAGAGCGGGATTTGCTAAGAGAGATAGAATCAGTGATCAGGAGCGCAACTGAGGGGCATTGAGTACAGAGAAACAGAGAAGGCAGAGATTGTGCCGGAAGAGCAGTGCAGCAGCCAAGGAGGGTGATGCACAGCTAGCAAGGGCTCACGCAGGGCCACACAAAGGCAACCAAGTGTTGCGCAGAGCACCAGACGGGCCAATGTAGCTGACGCAGAGGCTCCCAGAGCTGACATACGACCTCCTAGGGCTGACGCAGGCCAAGAAAGGCTCACGCAGGGCCAGCGTGAGACAGAGAGGGGCTGACACAGTCCAGATTGGGCAGACGCTAGGGTTGCAGGAGCAATTTTGTGCTAAGGAGCTGCCGGAAGGGTTTTTTGGGGTTTCAGCCAAGAGATTTCTCTCAAACTGTGAGGTATAGCTGCCAAGTAAATTCTTTGTTGAGTAGGCCAGTTATGGCACCCAGATTGTACTCTGATATTGTTTAATAAGAAAACCCTCAGATAGTTGCACTGGTTTTCCTGCATTGGGTTTTTCTGGGGACCTTGGTCCAAAAATAATGGTGTCATGTGGTGTGTTTGTTGTTGATATGTAATATGTTAAGCATGCACTGGTATTTATTTTCAGTATTTACTTTGTAAATAACTTGTTAAAGAAAAATTAACAAGTATGTGGGAATAAATCAGAAAAAGTGCATGAAGGGTTTTTAAATTAAGTAAACTTAGAAACTTCAACATGGTATTAGAGCATGATTGCAGATCACGGGAGGACTAAATGACATTAGCCGAGCAGATCAATAGCAGCAGAAAATAGTTGTCCCGAGGAGACAAAAGTTGTTTCTAGCAGCGCAGTTGCCAAGAAGTGTGACACAGAGCCACGCAGAGGAAGTCGGGCGCTGCGCAGAGCCTCGGAGAGGCTAGTGTTGCTGACACAAAGGGCCAGAGGGCTGACGCAGGGCATCCCAGGGCTGATGCAGACCCATCTTGGGTGACGCAGAGCCAGCGTGAGGCAGAGAGGGGCTGACACAGTTCACAAAGAGGCAGTTGTTGGAGTCTAGAAGGTTGCAGAAATATTGCAAAGTGGAGCTGGTGAGGTACTGTAGTCAGAACAGTACCTGACAAAGTAGGGCCAGAGGAGTTGTTACCGAGGTTTCTGGCCGAGGAACCCAGATCAGCAGTGCAGTTGCACAAGACGATTAGAGTAGGGGCATCTCGACAAGCGGCAAAAGGATTTCTAGGAGGAAAATCAGGACACACAGGGAGTCTAGAAGAGAACTTCCAGACAGTAAGTAAAGACTCAGGTTGAATAGAGAACTTCCAGAAGGGAAGTAGAGCGTTATGGCACTACATGGGGTAAGAGACCAGGATAAACTGGACGGGGCATCGAACTTCGCAGTCTAGAAGGCCAGAATCTTATCAATGCTTGACGGGAATCGTGTCAAGAACTTCGCCTTGAAGGTTATAGCTATCCCAGTCGACCCCCATTGATAACAACAAGTACGAAGAGGGGATGGCGAGGGCCAAATGCATTATCCTTAACGAGGTCAAGGATCATGTGGTACCACATATCGCTGATAAGGAAACGACAGTTGAGATGTGGGAGGCTCTCAAGAACCTGTACCAGCATACTTCTGTGCAGAGAAGAATGTTGCTTGAGAACCAGATGAGATCGTATCAAATGAAGAAGGGTCAAACGATTGACTCCTTCCTCGGAGGACTGAATGAGATCCGAGATCAGTTGACTACTATAGGAGCGACACCGGATCAGGAGCTTATGGTGAGGACAACCCTGAATGTTGTTTCAGATGAGTGGGAAGTGTTTGTCCAGAACATCCTGGGCAAAAGGACTCTCCTACCTTAGGACAAGATGTGGACAACTCTTTGCCAAGAAGAGATCAGACGGCAGTCAAAGACAAGTTGCAACAATAAAGGGATCAAGGTCAGGCAGGAGGAGGAGGATGTGGCCCTAGCATCTTTGGGAAAGTAGGAGAAGCAGAAGAAGAAAGATTTCTCCAAGATCAAGTGCTTCCACTGTGGGGAGATGGGTCATTATGTGACCCAGTGCCCAAGGAAGAAGAATAAGGGAGATTCTTCCAAGACTAAGGCAGCGCCAGCACGAGGAGAGAAGGAATTTATGACAGACAATGATTCTGCCATGAGTGCACGCGTACCACTTGAGCGGAAGTGGGGAGACATCGAGTTGCAGTCAGGCGAGCTACAGGCAATGAGGGGCAGGATCCTCAAGGTACCCAGCCTCTTGGATTAGACCTTTCTACGGGAGCCCCGACGAGGTGTAGCAAGGCTGGCTGAGTGGGTAGAGACGGATGCGGATGGAGCGGCAGAGAGAGCTACAGTGCAGGAGTCCCAAGACAGTGCAGAACTAGCAGGTTGCAGCAGTGCGAGAGGCACAGGAATGTTGTACCAGTGCAGGAAGGCACATCAAGGAGTGCAACGGTGCGAGATGCAGGGAGTTGTTGCAGCAGCGCAGAGGTCAGACAGAGGGAGCACTTTTCAGCGGCAGAGGGAGCTTCAGCATCAGTGGGTGTTTCTAGCCCAACAGGGAGGTCAATTGGGAGATTAGTTACTTACTTCTCAATAACTGAGTTGCAGTGCTGCAGTGGGCAGTACAATGCAGCATGATGAGAGGTGGTGCAGTGCAGATGCAGTGATGGGAGAAAGGACTAACAGCAGCACGGATGCAGAGGGAGTTGTCGTACAAATGCAGCAGTGGCAGTGGCAGAACCATGGGCAACAGTACAGGAGACAACAGTGCAGAGGATGTTGGGCAAGAAGGCCTAGCATCAGCACAAGTACCGATGTTGGATAATCAGAATAATACTCAGTGAGGAGTATTGCTAGAGCACAGTCCTCACTAAGAGAGAGTGTTGATTTGAGGTAGCATCGGATGTGCTCTAGCCACGAAATTTGGTGGAGAGGTTAGGGCACATGAGATCTCCAATACTCAGAAAGGGTTTGGGTAGATTCTAAACAGATCAGGAGATATTAAAATAATTAATATTTTTAATGGAGTCCCTAAGTCTAAACTTAGGGAAAATAAAATATTAATGTGTATTAATATGAATCTGTGTTAGAGTGGTCCAAAAGACATGGATCAAGCCAAATCTAATCCTATTCGTTGATTAGGGACTTAATCTCAGCCGTTGAGATGTCAACAGGAAAGGTATAAGAGGAGGCTTGAGGGTCACTTGGAGAGTACACCAAATGATCAATCATTATATTCTCTAGAGCAGGGTTTACTAAGAGACATAGAATCAGTGATCAGGAGAGTAGCTGAGGGGCATTGAGTACAGAGGAACAGAGAAGGCAGAGATTGTGCTGGGAGAGCAGCGCAACAGCCAAGGAGGGTGACGCAGAGCCAGCAAAGGCTCACGCAGGGCCTCCTGGGGCTGATGCAGGCCAAGAGAGGCTCACGCAGGGCGAGCGTGAGACAAAGAGGGGCTGGCACAGTCCAGATTGGGCAAACGCTAGGGTTGCAGGAGCAGTTTTGCGCTAAGGAACTACCGGAAGGGTTTTCCGAGGTTTCAGCCAGGAGATTTCTCTCAAACTGTGAGGTATAGATGGCAAGGAAATTCTTTGTTGGGTAGGCCAGTTACAGCACCCAAATTGTACTCTGATATTGCTTAATAAGAAAACCCTCAGATAGCTGCACCGTTTTCCCGCATTGGGTTTTTCCGGGGACATTGGTCCAAAAAGAATAGTCGCATGTGGTGTGTTTGTTCTTGTTTCTTTTAGTTGCTGATTTGTAATATGTTAAGCATGCACTGGTATTTCTTTTCAGTATTTACTTTGTAAATAACTTGTTAAAGAAAAATTAACAAGTAGGTAGGAATAAATCAAAAAAAATGCATGAAGGGTTTCCAAATTAAGTAAACTTAGAAACTTCAACAATAAACACAGAGCAACCTTCACAAACAGAATATTGTGGAAAAATAATGTGTTGGAAACTGAGAAATGCTCACACACACATAAAATATGAGAATTATTTTTGGAGAAATGTCCCCGGAAAAAACCCAACTTGGGAAAATCGGTGCAGCAACTGAGGGTTTTAATATCATGCAACAATGAAAAATTTTGAGTACAACTGGATGCCGAAATTTGGCAATCCACTGGAGAAAAAGTATTGGAAAAAATATAGTGAGGAATTTACTCACCCCACGAGCAAACACCAGCAAAACTTGCCTTAAGGATTTTGGCCCTCTAACCCTCTACGTCAACCTCTACGTAGTCTGCTTGACATCAAGCCTCTGACTGGTCTCTGATGAAGTCATCCTGCCCTCTGTTGGCTAGAAAAATGATTCTCTGACACTCTAGGACTCCTTCCCGGCCTCTAGAACTGAAGACATTTCCCTATCAGCAAATCAACCTTGCCTCTAGAAGCTATCATGCAGCCTCTACGTCAGCTTCTCTGTGGCTCTTCTGCCTCTCTGCAAATGCACTCACTAGATCTGGAATACTTCCTCCAGGCTCAATGTCTCTGCCCCTCTCACACTGCTTCGATCTCTAGCTCTCTCCGGAAAATGGCTGCTGCTACTCTAGAAATCGAACTTTGATAGTGCAGTCTCCATCACCACATCGACCTCCTCTTACAACTTGAGTGGGTCTAATGGTTAAGAGCATGTATTTCCTCCTAAGAGGTCATAAGTTAAAAACCAAAGTGGGTAGAGTATGTATGCATTTGTAAACTTAGCAGATATATCAATGCGCGGAGGTGGGTCCCTTGTCCCACAAACAAGGGAGTCTCATACACCAATTTGGTGTCTAGATTGGTTGTGACCTTAAATTTGGATAATAATAATAATAATCCTCTGTTGGAGCACCAACGGCCAAGATTAAAACATAATCGATGGCTAGGATCATCTTTGGATCGATTGGTGGGAGTTTCTAGACTATTCTCGCCTTATCTCAATTAATATTGATTAATTAACCATATTCCCTAAGTTTAGACTCAGGAAATATTTAAAAATCTGTTAATAATCTAATTGAGACACTTCTAGGCAGAATTTCCATAAACGATTTCTGGCTATTGGAGATCTCATGTATTCTAGCCTCTCCACCAAATTTCCTGGCTAGAACACATCCGATGCTACAAAAACTAACACTCCCTCTATCTCTATCTGGAAAATGATTGTTGCTACTCTAGAAATCGAACTGCTCAAGTGTACTCTCCATCACCACATCGCCTCCTCCTACAACATGAGTTGGTCTAATGTTTAAGAGCATGTGTTTCCTCCTAAGAGGTCACAAGTTCAAAACCAGAGGGGGTAGAGTATGTATGCCTTTGTAGACTTAGCAAACAAATCGTTGCACGGAGGTGGGTCCCTTGTCCCACAAACAAGGGGGTCTCATACACCAATTTGCTGTCTAGCTTGGTTGTGACCTTAAATTTGGATAATAATAATAATAATAATAATCCTCTGTTGGAGCACCAACAGAGGATTACGAGGAATGTCTTCTAGTGTTGCACTCCCTACCACAACACACTGTCTCTGCATCATCTCCTATCATGTTGTTGATGTCTGGCCATATTGCCCACCAACCACTACACAACTCTGATATATGTTGCATCTATGTTGGCTGACAGTGCCATACTGCTGCCAACATTGCATCTGCACTGCAACTCCCTCTCATATGTTGCTGCTGCAACTGCAACATCTGCAACTGAAAAGCATCCAAAATATTGAATCAACCATGTTCTGTATGATGCATTTGTCTCTCGAGTCTCTAACTGCTACTAGCATCTGCACTATCACTAAAGTATCTACATTGTTGTTGACTCTGCACTGTGCAAACTGCACTGCTACCAACTCTACATTGCGCTCCCCAGTATTTGATTGCTACTAGTCTCTGCAACTGTCACTCTGTTACTAACTGCATCAACTGCCACTAATCCATCTTGCTACTGAATATTGTGGACCCCCGTAGCCAGGTAATGATCCATGAGGTGGACTCCTCAAGGATCTTGCCCAAGTATAACACTTTGGGGCTACAACACCAAGTCACCCCACCTCACTCCTGGAGGTATATCGACAAACATAGCGAAGTCTTCCTCCAACTTGGAGGAAAGCCTATCGATCTCTGCTGAAGTTCCCAGTTGGTCCTGCTTCTCCTCCTTGTCCTTCTTCCTAAGAGGACACTAGTTACTATAGTGACTGAGCTCACCACACCTGAAGCACTTGACCTTTGACAGGTCCTTCTTTCTCTACTCCCACTGTCCTTAACTGGGACCCTTAGATGCGAGGAACACATTCTCCTCCTCCTTCACCATCTTCGATCTGCTACTGCTGCTACCACTGATGGAGCTCTTTAACAGAGCTTGCCTCAATTCCTCCTGCTGCAAATCGGCCCACATTCTATCCTAGTTTTGTAGCCTATCTCTGCCCAATATGCTTTGGACAAAAACCCGCCAATCCTATGAGACGCTATTGAGTGCCAATTGCACTAGCTCCATGGATTGAGGTGCTTTCCCTAACAGCTAACAGTTGGTCTGGTCTCGAACCTCCAAAATTCTAGTAAGGTAGGGGTCTATGCCTTCCCCTTTCTACATCCGGATGAGTCTCATCTTCTCCTCTATGTACATCTTCCACCACTCGGAAGTACCCTAGCATAACGTGGAGAGAGCATCCCACCTCTGTTTGGCAGTATCTTTGTCAGCTATATGTGAGACAATATGATCCCAAACTCCATCTAGGATCAATCGCTTCACCTATGTCATCTCTTTCTTGTATTATCTCTGTTGATCAGCATCCTGGGGAACCGCCACTATAGCATCAATGTAGGCTTTCAAGCCATATTTATCTAAAAGGAAGGATGTCTTTGCCTTCTAGATGATGTAGTTGGAAGCTCCATCCAACTTGTCCTAATCACGAAGCCCAACAATGGCCATCTCAATGAATTATCGAAAACTTCCTCTTTCCTTCTGCTCGATTGCTACTCTGTTACTTGCACTCCCTTCTGGAGTAAGAAGATTTGCTCACAACTACTTCTGATCTACAATGTCTTGAGACTAGATATTCCGTAAGGAAAATTTTCCTCTGTGTGTGCTCCTCTCTTCCACCCCGATGTTGGTCTTGCACTAGCGAACTGCCGCAAAACCATCTGCGTCTAGCTAGAGATTTGCCCCACGAAAAATCTAAGCTGCTCCCCCAACCTCTGGGATCATTCGATCTGGAAGGATCGAATTTTTCTGCCCCTCTGTGGAAAAATTGAACTTCCTCAAGCAACTCAGCCCCCTAGCAAAAGATTGTGCTGGTCTCGGGAATTTCGGCCTGCTGCTCTTACTGGGCAGCGAAATTCCTTCTTTTCACTTTCAAGCTCTCCAGCTAATCAACTATGCTCTGATACCATGTGAAAATTCCAAACTGGAATCCTATTGCAGCAACTGGTATTATTTCTCCTAATTGTTAATTTATTTAACAATTTATCAGCTACGGCAAATATCAAAATAAACACACTGCAACCTTCACAAATGAAATATTGCGGAAAAATAATGCGATGGATACTGAGAAATGCTAGCACACACATAAAATATGCGACAATTATTTTTGGACAAATGTCCCAGGAAAAACCCAACTTGGGAAAACTAGTGCAGCAGCAGAGGGTTTTATTATTATGCAGCAGTGAGAAATTCTGAGTACAATTGGATGTTGAAATCTAGCAATCCTACATAGAAAAAATCTAGCAAGGAATTTCCTCAATCAACAGGCAAACCCCGGCACAACTTGCCTTCAAAAACTCAGCCCTCTGACCCTCTACATCAGCCTCTGTGTAGCCTGCCTAACGTCAAGCCTCTGACTAGTCTCTGATGAAGTCGTTCTGCCCTCTATTGGCTGGAAAAATGCTTCTCCAGCAGTCTGGGACTCCTTCCCGACCTCTGGAACTGAATATATCTTTCCCTCTCAGCAAATCAAACTTGCCTCTAGAAGCTACTACGCAACCCCTGCGTCAGCTTCCCTGTGGCTCTTATGCCTCTCTGCAAATGCACTCACTGGATCTGGAATACTTCCTCCAGCCTCACTGTCTCTGCCCCTCTCACACTACTTCGATCTCTAGCTTTCTCAGGCAATTGACTGTTGCTACTTTAGAAATCAATCTGCCAAGAAATCGAACTGCTCAAGTGTACTCTCCATTACCACATCGATCTCCTCTTATAATCCTCTGTTGGAGCACCAATGGCCAAGATTAAAACATAATCGATGTCTAAAGTCATCTCTGGATCGATTTGTGTGGGTTTCTAGACTATTCTCGCCTTATCTCAATTAATACTGATTAATTAACCATATTTCCTAAGTTTAGACTTAGGAAATATTTAAAAATAAGTTAATAATCTAATTGAGACACTTCTAGGTGGAATTTCCATAAACGATTTTTGGGTTTTGGAGATCTCATGTCTTCTAGCATCTCCACCAAATTTCATGGCTAAAACACATCTGATGCTACAAAAGCTAATAGGTTCATCATCAATCCTAGTCTCGTGGGATCTCTCATATTGGCCTATGGCTTTAGGAATTGCATTACTTAGGAAACCCTGATTTTGTAGTGTGGTCCCATTTTCTCATTCCATATTTTTCACTCCCCTCCATGCATTACAAGCCTTATTTCATCATTTCCCTTCTCTAGGTCCACATGACCACTGGGTTCACAAGGCTCTGACACACCCCCTACCCTTGTCCACATAGTTGAGTCAGGCCTGGAAACATTGCCCCGGATGTTCATGCAGCTAAAAGAAAGTTAAAGTCATATCATGGCCACAAGCAAGAAACAAAAGAAAAGAAAATCACAAAATACAAAAGATGGACAAGGCATTTACTATAGGATGTGGGAAAAAGCCAAACATGAACTCTACCCCTTATAATTATGGTCATCATCTTGCTTCATGGGGCCCATGAGTGCCCCTCACATCATTAAAGGAACCCGTGCACATCCCAACAACTCGTGGGCGATGAACTGCCCCACCTTAAGCGGGAAATAATTGTTTTACATCATACATAGCACGCTCTCATTTCCTGGAGCTTTGAGCAGTAATAGAAAGAAAATTCAAGAAAAGGCAAAAGGAAAATAAAAAGGGATGGAAAAACGAAGGCTAGGGTAACTCATGTAACCACAATTCCTCCCTCACATTTCCTTCTTTGTGCTCTAGAAGCTAAAGAACTAGGAGCTATAGGAGGTAGACCACGTCCTCCACTGGTGGCAGGGGTAGCCCGGGTAGGTGGTGTCACCTCCTCCTCCTCCTCCTCCCCCTCCACTACCTCTTGCTCTAACCAATCATCGACAGATTCCATGAGAGGCCTCTCGGCCTCAACCCTCCATGCAGCAGTGGTGTCAATCCCATCCAATGATATGGCCTCCACATCAAGTGTCCTCTCAAGTTGCCTCACCCACAATCGAAGATTGTAGTAGACGTAGACCATGTCATTAAGTCGTTGGGACTCCAACCTGTACAAAGATCATGAAATAATAATTATAAAAAAAATATCGTTTAATGAATTCAAAAAATTATTTGGAAATTTGCAATATTTTAAGTGTTAAGTTTTAACCTGTTGCGCTTCTTGTTGTGTATTTTTTCAAATACACTCCAGTTGCACTCGCATCTTAAGAAGCTACATGTTTGGCTGAGGATTCGAATGGTAAGCTTTTGCAGAAGAGGTACCCTGGCACCATACATTCTCCATCATGCATCTACAACAAAATTACAAATAAAATTTTAAATAAACATAAGAAAAAAATGAGATTTGAAAGTTGAAGCAAAGTATGAAGCTATGAACTTGAAGAGAATGAAATTTGAAACAAACTAAAAAATACCTAGCGTTTTAGTCGTTCTATCAGTCACAACCATGTCAAAGCCAAATGTGCCACCTGCCATCCTGTATGTCTCAATTTCTTTGGAGATTTCTGTACGTTCTGTTGGAGATCGCACTATACGCTAAATACAAGTTAAGAATCCATCCATGATCTCAGCATCAAATACGAAGCCACATAGGTAAAAAAATGCGGGGTTCAAGTAGATCCCTACAGCATAAATGGGACAATGGAGTGTGTTGTTCCATCGTTCATCAATCACTTCCCATAAGAAGAGTTGTCTCTGAAACCAATCATCTCCCTTATCATCATAGTAGGCCCGAATGAATTCTTTCGCCCTGTCCATGGCCTCATACAAATAGCGCATTATGGGCTTCTCACCATCAACTAATCGAAGAACCTTTACCAAAAGTTCAATAACGGGGCACACCTCCTGCACTCCCTCCCAGAAGTCTTCCTGGTATGAAACTAATCTACATATGGCCTCTCCCTCTGGTTTGCGGCTCATTGTCAAAGCACGCCACTCCTCTGAAAGAAACATTCTCTTCACATCCCACATAGAATTCAAGAGAGGTTGAAGAGATATAAAATTGGTGGCAAACCATGCAATGGCGGGGCGCACCAACTCTTTGTTGTAGATGAATTTTCTCATCAAGCTAAGCACAGATGTATGATTATATATAAATTTTGTAATGCTTTTTGATGACTCGACAATATCTTTGACAAAGGAAATTTTCCATGTGTCCTCCAACATCAAATCAATATAATGTGCAGCACAAGGTGTCCAAAATAAAGTAGGATGCCTCTCCATAAGCATCCTTCCAGCAGCAACATAATTTGCAGCATTGTCTATTATGACTTGGACAACATGTTCTGCACCCACCTCCAAAATAAATACATCTAGCAGATCACATAAAGTTTTTGCATCTTTGATATTTGAAGATGCATCAATAGATTTCATAAACATTGTCCCCTTGAGACAACTAACCAAAAAGTAGGGTTCTCCCCTTTTAGTCGGTCCAACCATCTGACATCACAGTGCATCCTGTTTGTGCCCATGATGCCCTAAACTCCTCCCATCTTTTGGTGCAGTCAACCTTTTCATTTTGAAGAATCCGGCCTCTAAAGTCATCATAAGAAGGGATATTGTACACTGGGCCAACAGTTACAATAGCATCAACAGCAAACTGCAAAAATGGATTATTCCTTGCAACACTGAAAGGAATATCACTCCAAAGGAGAAATTTGGCCAACAACTTGTCAGCTTGTTCTTTTTCAGTTCTTTTAAGCATTGAAGTGATGGATGGTTGTGAACTAGGCGTGGTTCTAGGAATAAAAAATGATGAGGCAGCGACCAGGTTGGTTGTAGATATTGATGCTGAAGTAGAACCAATGCCACTTCCTTATTCACCTGAGCCTAACACAACCTTTTTTAGTTGCTTCTTCATTTCTGCTTTGGCGTCTCTATTGTGCTCTAAATTTTCCAATGATCTCATGGCTTTTTGGATGATTTCAGGATTTGTATTTGAGCAAGACCCTACATCAAATCCAGTTATTTGTGCAAAGTGATACTTCAATCTGTAAACCCCCCTGACATATGCTGCCCACACAACTTGCAAGACAAATTCATTCTATCAAACCCTCCATCAGGTCCACCAAATTCCCACAGAGAGTCCAATTTCCTTAGCACGTTTGTAACTTGGTTGAACTCTGGAGTCTGGATTCTTGAGTTTTAAATTTGTAAGATGAAGTTTGAAGTTTGACTTTGAACATTGAACTTTGAAGTTGAATGGTGAACCTATGGCAAAATTAAAGATTACAATTTACAAGTTACAAACTTATAAAAACTAAAAAAAAATTACATACATGAGTAACATGACAAAACACATGGAATTTTTTACAATTTAAATTTTTAACAAACAAAATCAAAAATCAAAAACCCCATCAAATCAATTCAAAAACATTTGATAACCCATTGAATTATTTTGATAAACAATGGGTTATCTAGATTCCAAACCCAACCAAAAACATTAAAAAAAAAAGTTACAAAACACAAAGGTTTGGTGCCCATACCGGTTTGATGGAGAAAGTTCATCTCATCCTTAGCTCTCAATCCGTTTTTCTCCTCCAATCAGCTGATTTAGCTCCCAAATGACAAAGAAATTTGCTAGGTCACTCCAAAACCCCGTCATTGCCACTGTTTGTGCAAATGATTTTCCAAAAATCATGTTTTGGTCTTTTTAAACGCGCTGCCCACATGGCCCACGATTATTTCACTTCGAATTGCGATTTTTTCATAAAAATCGGCAAAAAAAAATACATGTATTAATCGCGCGATTTTATCGTTAAATTTTGGAAATCATCATTTTCCAATTAAATCGCGATTTTTGCAACACTGATCTTAATTGTTGAAAATTAATTTTGGAAGGCTTTCTAGTTGAGTATTGCATATGTTATCCAATGCATGGTATCTAATGAACATTCCTAGTGGAGGGAAATCTTTGAACTCTCCATGAAACTCCATTATCTATTGAAGTGGGTAAATGTTTAGAATTGATACCTAGGGCATCGATTGTAGGCCTCCTTAGAGATGTTTTAGCTCATTTTAAACATCTTAAGACTCCATATGCCGAAAGGACAAGGAACTAGTCCAAGTCCTTGGTGGTCAAACTCAACTCTTCTCCATAAATTCTCCTCTCTAAATTTCAGTCCTCTTAAGGTAGGATGGCTAACTAGGGCTTAGAGCGAATGGCATAGGAGGAAGCTTGGTGGGATTCCAATATCCTAAACACTAAGCCTAGGGTCTTGACTGTGTTGATTTATGTAGCTTGGGAGGTCCTCCCACACCCCAAGGGTATAGGGTTTGGGAGAAGTTTGACCCACATGGGTCTTGTGGGCAAGTGTACCCAAGCAGTGGGTTTTGCACACAAAGTTATGGGTGAGAAACCAAGTGGATATTATTTGTTTTATTCATTGTTTCATGTGGAGCACCTTTAATGGAGCAAGGGGGAACTAAGGCAACCATGGAGGCTTTAATCAAATAAGGAAAATAATTTTTATTTATATGAGTTGGGTTAATGACATTATGTTCAAGTCGGCTAGGCTTGAAAGGTGCCCTTTGGAGGGCCAGTCGTTGCACCATGGATAGATATAAATAAGAGCGAAGGAGGCCTCATTTGATCACACATCCAAGTACATTCATCAAGTGGAGAGATTAATTTGAGCAAGTTGCGTAGCTATAGGAGCTTATCCAAGTGAAGAAGAGGAGTGAATTTTTTGTCTTCCTTGAGTTTTTGGACAGGCCGAGTTAGGGATCTTGTTGGACTGTAATAGGGAAGAATTTTGGGCAATCATTTGTGGTGTAACTCTGTGAACAGGCCGAAAAGTTTGTGTTTTTGGAAGGAGGGTCGTAAGGCCTGTTTTGGAGGGCCGTAAGACCTGGCAGGTAGTCGGGGTCAGGCCGAGTGTATCAAGGGACAACACAGAAGTTTCGGTGGCTAGAAGATGACAGTTACACCTAGTAATTGAGGTTTGTTTGAATATTGAGTTAGGGCTCTCCTATAGTTGTAATAGAAGCCCTAAAAGGAGGGTTGAAACCTCAGTGATCTGTGCACAGAGATGTGGAGTATAGGGTTATTGAAGACGTCTTGAAAGGTATGTATTTGTCTCTTAAAGTTGACAAATGCTAGGTGATGTAGGGTCAAGTTTTGGACAATTCTAAAGCAGCCTAAGTACAGAGTTTTGGAGGTCTACTAGTGGTTGTTTGGAGTGCCCTAGTATAGTAAACAAGGGAAGGCCTGTTACAGTTAAGAAGCTAGCTTGTTTGTGCCCTAGTTCAAACATCTCAAGGGTGGAGAATCGATGATAAGAGGGTTGATGTGTTGAGCCCCAGTTTTGTGATTTATAGTGGGTCAAATCAGAGATAAGAGGGCATCCTCCAAGCCCTAAGTCTGGTCTTCTTTGCAACGGCAAAGAGATTAGAAGTGGGCAGTTGTTAAGACCCTAAGAGTTGGCACTCTTAGAGGAGCAAGAGAGCAGCTAGTGTGCAGACTTGTGTGGGCCAAAGTTCAATCACTCTTGGAGCAACCAGAGGGTTAGTGGTGGCAGATTGTTGAGGTGGAGATGCATGCTTTCTGAGGGAGCAGAAGTTACATGATCAGCTGAAGAGGAGAGAAAGTACCTACCAGATGTGTTCAAAGTACGTGGACCAAAAAGGATTGTGGTTGCGCACAATCAGCAACTAGGTCAAGTGTACTTTGTTCAGGGACAAATTGGTCATCATAGTTGGTTATACCAAGCCCTAGTTTATCTTGTATTAGGGTTGATTGTAAGGGCCATGATCTCCAGTACAAGAGCCCTAAGATTGTTGTATCAAAGTTTTGTAATATAACAAGTTGTGGGTTAAAATTTGTCTTGTGTACTAGTTGATTCAGTGTTATATGTTATTCTTTTGTGCAAAGTAGAAGTGTTGTGGCATTTGAGTGTGTTTGTGATTGTGATCTTGAACTCAAACTTGATTATTAAACGTCGTGGAAAAATCAATTGACTGCTTGATCCTAAAGTTTGGTAGGCATCCACTTGGATTTTGTCCATAAAATCTCTTTCCCTAGGCATTGCCCTAAGAGAGAAACCCTACCTAGTTTTTTCTCTACTTAGGAACTTCTTTGAGGGTTGTATGAGCTTCATCTTAGTACTTGGTGAAGTATATCATAAGAAGCCCTTTCTCGTCATTTCCTTGATCTCTGGAGTACCTTCATTTACGATTAATTTGTAAACCCTAGGTCTTGCACAATTCATATCAAGGTCTCTTATAGGGAACGAAGAGGTCATAGCCTTGAGCTTACCTTAAGAGGTCATAATCCATCACCTTGCACCTTAAACCTTAGAAAGGACTCCTCCAATCAATGAAAGTCCGTAAAGAGTAGGGGACCTTAGTTGTGGTGACAGTGGGCCATTGTCCCATTGTTAGCACTTAGTCTAGCTCTTGTCTTGTAGGGTTTCCCTCTCCAAGGCATGCTAAATTTTGTGGTAGCATTTAAGGTGTCGTTGTCGGGGAGGAAGTAGGTTTACCGTCCCTTGATTGAATCATTTGAAGAGGTGGTTCCTTTAATGACAAGATAGATACTCTTCTAATGACTCCTAAATTACTTGATTATGAATTCTACAAAGAAAACATAGCTCCAAGAACAAGAGTTGTCACAAGAAGAGGTGAGCCTACTCCATCCCCTATTAGACAAAACATATTTGAGTATATGGATCATAACACTAAAACTAATGAAAATGCCAATGTTGGTCCTAGTAATAATAATAACAATAATGGCAATAACAATAACCCTAGGGCTAAGAAATGGCAGGTTACTTCTTTCAAACCATTCAAATTTGATGCATTCCCTAGTGCTCCACATCAAATCCCTGATAAACATCATGAGCGGTTACCTAAGTTTGATCGAAGTAGTGTTATGACTGCTGAAAAGCATGTTGACAAATTCATTTGGGAAAATTGTCCTAAAAACATTGATCCTAATGAAGATGTTATGATTTTATTTGCTTTAACTTTTGAAGGGAATGCTAGGGATTGGTATGCTCGCTTTCTCCAAGAAGCATCACTAGCTTTGACCAATTTGAGTATGTCTTTAAGAAAAGGTGGGCTAATCATCTTGATGGAGGCATGGCTCTTGGAAAGTTTCTCCAAACTGATAAGATAGAAAATGAAACTATGAAAAGCTGTATTCAAATATTTGACAAGAATTTTAGTGAAATCCTTAATAGACTTAAGCCATTTGCTGATATTGTTTTGGAAAAAATTGTCCAAGGTGTCCGTGGGCATTTTACCTATGTGCTAAGAGACAAAGAACCTGCTACCTTGGATGATGCCAAGAATATTGTCATTAAAGTGGATCATGATACCAGTCCATCTCATATTGACCTCTTCAATCATCCAAGAGTAAAACTTCCATTTGCAAAGAATGGAGGAGATTCTAGTATGAAAGAGGTGGTCACAGCCCTAGCAAAAAAAGTCAATGAGATGTTTGTTAGCCAAAAAGCTACCATGAATAAGCTAGTCTCTCTTGAGAAAGAAAGGAGGGATAGTTATCTTCTGGAAAATCAACCTAGTAAAGAGAAATTGTTGCACAAAAATTGTCACCTTGACATTCTGCAATCTGTGTGAGTCTATCACCACTCATACTTTCCTCCTTTGCAAGTCTTAAACCTCATTTCTTCATATCAAGCCTTGAAAATAAGAGAAAGTCCTTAAAAGTCTCTAAAACTCTGGTTCCGCACTTTCTTTTAGCATTAGCTGCGGTCCCCCACCTAATGGTCATGTCCCCAGCGCACCTGACTGCTTTGTCTCTGTGTTATGGGTGCGGACCTCTGTAAAAGTTAAAAAGACGCAAGTATCTTCTTAAAAACTCACTTTGAGTCATTTTTGGAAGCTTCTAGAAGGAATCTTGAGGTGGCAAGTTCGCTCCTTAAAGGTTCATGCATCCCCTACCTTAAGGAGCTAACCCCTTGATGTGAGAAGCTTATCCCTTTAAAGGAGGACTCTATCCCTTCATAGGTGGACCTATAACCTCCTTCCTTTGCATTATAAAATGAAGCATTGGGATGGTTACTGAGGAGGTTGAGAGTTGAATATTTTTGAGGCCTTCCTAATTGAGCTTTTGTGAGGAAAGATTACATACCTCTTTGATCTCATTTGGAAGAGTGTGAGACTTGTCAAAGTAGAGGAGATTCCTGTTTTGGACCCTGGGAAGAGCTTGTACAACATCAAGGCACCAAAGGTTGTAAAATTCGTCTATTTCAAAGTTAATACAATCAAGTTTATTTTTCTCAATAAGCTGTGTTTCATGGTTTATTTTATGGATTCCTTGATCACCATAATGAACATGATTTATTATATTAGCTATGCAGGTGTTATTTGATGTGTGCTTGTTTGTAATTGCAGGTTCTCAAAAGGAAACTCTTTTGGACGATTGAAGGATGGCTGCCACAAACTAGCGTTGGACTTAAGGTAGGGTCTAAACACCTCTTTAGTTTTTATTAATGAATCGCAATATGTTTAGAGAAAGGTAGATTTGCTTGTCCTGCTTGTTGCTAGATATCTGTTGATACTAGGGAGATCAGCCTTGTCCGCAAGATCGATTTATCCGACCAACAGAAATCCTTTCCAAAAAACAATGATGAAGGAAAACGAAATGTGCAACAAAACGTTCCAAAACACCCTTGCTCCTTACAACAAGGTGGGACAAGATTAGCAGTTGTATTGTTACCCACCAAAAGTTGGTGACCGCTAGGAGAATTTTTTCTCTTATTCATCTCTTCCAGCCAACAACTAGCAGCCCTTGAGAGCCACCTTGTAGCCAATGTGACATGACATTCATAGCTCTGCTACTGGCATCAATCATATGTCTCCTTGCCCAGTTGTCAAGAGCACATGTTGGAAGGTGGGATTTTGATCAAAAGGTACTTTATTTATTATGCAATCAAATGCTTATTCTTGTTTGCATTTGGGCATTTTGACATGGATTATGGGGGTAACTTGGAAGAAAGAAGGGTCTTGGTCATAGTCTTGTTCCTCCACCTTAAATGGGGGGTTAATTTTCAATCCTAGTCCAATGGGACCTCCTCTAATGGTCTAAGGGCTTTAGGAAGCAACACTACTTAAGAAGCCAAGATTGAGATAGTGAAACCCCATTTATCCCCATTCCATTCTTACTGTTACCGCTCAATTTAGCAGGGGTCTTAGAAGGGGTTTCAAAGAGACTCCTACTAGATCAAGTGGCAACAATTGGACAAGGATCCACTAACACCTCAATTAATGTCCCCTGCTCTTTACGGACTTCACCAATGGGAGGAGTCCCACTATAGTGAAATCACTAGAATGATGAGGTCAATAACGATGCACAATGTGATTTCCAAATCCCATTCAAAGGAGATGCTCAGATAATAGGTTTCTTGTTTTAGCAGCAAAAGAAGAGCTCTCCGAGAAAGGCTTGAGGGAAGGATGACCTCAGGTTTAGGAATATTCAAAAATGACGAATGCTTAAGATCAAAACTTTCAAAATCCCTCACTTGTGATTGATGTGTTTATACTAAGGTTCAAAGTGAGGCAAGGATGGCTCATCCAATGGGAAGATTCAATTAAAGTGTGAACTTTGGGAGAAGCTAGAGTGACTTTCCACAAAAAAACCCCTTGGGAAAAATAGTATAAGAGACCAAGGGTTGAGAGATATACTGTGGTAAAGGCTCATCCAGTGATCACCTATAGTTAAGAGAAAAGGTTTTGAATGATGAACTACAAAGTGCAAACCTTCAAGAAATCCCCAAGTGAAAGCAACTTCAAGGGTTTCCTCTTGGTGTGATAGCTAGGTCATCAACTTATTTGAAATTCCACCGTTGGAGTTCATTCAACACTGGAGGATGCCTAGAGGAGACATAAATGAAGAAACTTGTCCAAACGGAATCCTAAAATTTCTCCGCCCTAAAATTTTGCACCAAGCCCTAGAAATCTCTTTATCCTTAGGGGATGAAGAAAACAGAGAAAAGAGGTGAAAGAATGATATCTCATTAAGTTTATGTGACCACCAAAGATCTAGAACCAGTGTCTGGCTGTTGGGAAGATTTGTTAAAATTAGCATCTAGGGCCAAACTCCATGTGGGTCATCTTATTCATGGCTGATAATATTTTTATTAGATTCCTCTCGTCGAGAGGTGTAGGATTGATCTAAAGATCATCCGATTCCGATAAGTATTTATGGAGATTTGAATTTATTTTGATTATGGAATAATTATCAAGCTGACCAACAACTCATGTAGGCTCAGAAGCCCAACCACATCTATTCAATTATCAACATTTGTGTATTAATACAGGAGGCCTTTTCCACATTTGGACACCCATCTCATCACATCTCTCTCTTTCTCCTGCGCAGAAAAGAGGCTCTTTTGCTACTGCACAGAAAGGGACTCTTCTCTCACACATGTGGAACGAATGATGTCAGTGATGCCGGTGATGCCGATGATGTCGCTGATGCCGCTGATACCGGTGATGCCAGTGATGTTGATGATGCCAATGATGTTGGTGATGCTGGTGATGCCAGTGATGCCGATGATGCTGGTGACGCCGATGATACTGATGTCGGTGATGCTGCTGATGCTGATGTCGCTGATACTGATGTCGTTGATCTAGGGTTTGTTGCTGCTGATATAAATCAGACTTTTGTACTATTTCTCTCTACTGAATTATTGAAGATAAAAGAAGATTTGATCAAAGGGTTTCCCCATATTGGGGTTTGTCCCTCGCTAGCCGCCACATCTGGTGTCTCGTATCTTGGCTTGTTTTCTGTCGATCGTTTAATGTTCTATCCGCACTTTACTTACTGTACATGTGATTGGTAATTTGTGGATAATACTAAGAAAGATAAGTAAATTGCTCTAAGCATAGAACATACCATAAATTAACTTGGGATCAACCCTAAGGTGAAGAGAAAGCCCGAGCAAGAGCAAGAGCAATCACTAAAGAGAAGATTGGCAAGGCTATCCTAAAAGAACTATGGGGTCCTCAACACTCTTCCCCGCCGAAGATAAGCTCCATGAGAAGTCTGACTATCACGGATGGAAGATGTCTCTCGATCTAACCTTAGAAGATCAAGGAGTGTTGGACCATGTGAGATGCAATATTGTTGAGCCTCCATCAAATGCACCCACTGTTGCTAGGAACAAATGGAAAACCGGTGAAGTCAAAACAAAGAAGATCATCCGGGACTCTATCGACAAGTGCTTGGTGGCCTCCATTCAAGAAGGCTAGAAATTCCAAGATGTATTATATGTACCTGACATCAAAAAGAACTTGGTGTCCATCTCGGCAATGGAAGACAAAGGCTACAAGGTGACCTTCAGCGATGGCAAGAGGCTGGCATTAAGAGGGAGACTACTACACCATATACTCCTGAATAGAATGGTGTGACGAAAAGGAAGAACCGTACGATTGTGGAAGTTGTCTGTAACATGCTCCATGATCAAAGACTTCCAAAGTTTCTATGGGCCGAAGCTGCAAACACCTCCGTATATGTACAAAACCGATGCCCTCATCAAGCATTGGGTTCCAGGACTCCTGAAGAAATGTTCACCGGTAAGAAACCTGATATATCTCATTTTAGAATTTTTGGAAGCCTTATATATTTTCATGTGCTAAAAGAGAAAAAGAATAAATTGGGTGCATCTGAAAAGAAAGGAATCTTCGTGGGCTATAGTGAAAATACTAAGGGCTATAGAATCTATGTAGCTGATCAAAGGGAAGTCATGATTAGTCATGATGTCACCTTTGACGAAGATATGGCTCTCATCCAGGTGAACAATCTTCCTATAGCGAGGAGCTCTCAAGAAGCTGACACCAGGGAACCAAAACAAAAAGAGTATGATGAGATATTTGCACCTGTTGCCAAATATACCACCATCCGCTCTCACAAGGATGGATCCTACATCAGATGGATGTTAAGACCACGTTCTTGCATGGTTCGATCAAAGAAGAGGTCTACGTGGAGCAACCCAAAGAATTTGAGATTTATGATCGAAAATCTCATGTATGCAAGTTGAAGAAGGCTCTCTATGGGCTGAAGCAAGCACCCCAAGCATAGTATGAGAGGATCGATAGCTACTTGATGAAGTTGGATTCACTAGGAGTGAAGCCGATCCTAACCTTTCTAAGGTTGAAGATGAAAAACCTCTCATATTAGTGCTGTATGTGGATGGCCTCTTTCTAACAGGTGCAAACCCTCTCATTCACAAATGTAAGAGGGAGTTGGCCTCTGAATTTGAAATGAAGGACCTAGGACTGATGCACTATTTCCTAGGACTTGAAGTCTAGCAGAAGCCAAGGGAAATTTTCCTATCTCAAGGAAAATATGTGGTGAAGATATTGGAAAAATTCAGTATGGTGGACTGCAAGCTTGTGACTACCTCAAGGATCTTAAGTTTTAGAAGTTATATGGTAGTGATGTCAGACCAGATTTGGGAAATGCCTTTGAGTTTCATAAACTCATTCGCGTTGATGGTCTTGGTGAACCTTTGTATGGACATATGTTTTGCAATTAGCATGGCGAGCTCATATTTGGTTGAGTCTCACTGGATTGATGCCAAGAATCTTCTGAGATGTCTTCGGGGCACAATCTCTCAGGGATTGAGATACACTGCCGGAAATATGAAACTGCATGATTATTCGAATGTTGAGTGAGCAGGCAGTGTGGAGAGCACTTCTCAGTGCTGGTTCTCTTTAGAATCTGCCTCGATATCCTGGATGAGCAGGAAGCAGAAGTCGGTGGCTCTGAGCACCACCAAGGCAGAATACATTGTTGCTAGCATGGCCTCCTGTGAGGCAATCAAGTTGCGGAAGCTCTTTGGTGAGCTGTTTGTACACATGATGAATACCACTGTGATTCTTTGTGACAACCAGAGGTGGGATTCGATTATAGAGGAATCCCAGATTCGATGATTGCTCCAGCAGATAAACATCAAATGTTGCCTTATCTGGGATATGGTAAGTCAATGAGCAAGGAGGCTCCATCGCATTGAGACTGATGTACAGGTCGCTGACATTTTGACAATCAAATCTATGATTTTCCCAAACGACTTGGAGTCGTTGAGAGACCCTTGTAAAAGGGTCCTACATGTTGCATACATTGAGCTCTGGGGGCTTACGGTTCTTACTGGAGCAACATACGACCACAGGGTGACTCACCCTCCCCTGGTGGTGCGCACTGGGACAAGATGATTTGCTCTCTTGTGAGACAGGATGATTCGCTCTCCTGTGGACAGGATGATTCGCTCTCCTATGGACAAGATGATTCGCTCTCTTGTGTAGCAGGATGATTAGTTCTCCTGTGAGGTCTGGATGATGTGTTCTCCATGACGATTGTGTAGCACGATGATTAGTTCTCCTTTGAGGTCTAGATGATGTGTTCTCCATGACAATTGTGTAGTAGGATGATTAGTTCTCCTGCGAGGCCTGGATGAAGTGTTCTCCATGGCGATTATGGAACGGGATGATTTGCTCTCCTGTGGGCCAGGATGATTAGTTCTCCGTGGCATCCACTGGACAAGATGATTCGCTCTCCTGTGGACAAGATGATTAGTTCTCTTGTCAAGACATCCTACCCATGCAGTCTAGGACTCATGGGAAGTATCTCTCATTTGATCAATGAAAAAGGAAATGAGGATAGGGACCATAGTAGTACCGATGGATGCATCGTTGTATCTACGTACTCCCTATGCTAGGATGACCTTCATTGATTTGGGACCAATGGTACATTCTCTGACACTGACTTCAGGTCAGTGGAGGACTGGTCTGGGACCAGTTGTAGGAGTTGTACCCCTTCGGGTCAGTTGAGACTGGTCTGGGACCAGTGGTACATACTCTGGGACTGACTTCGGGTCAATGGAGGACTGGTCTGGGACTAGTGGTCGGAGTTGTACCCACTATGATACTGACTTCGGGTTGGTTGAGGACTGGTCTGGGACCAGTGGTACACACTTTGAGACTGACTTTGAGTCAATGGAGGATAATACTCGTCCGAGACCAGTGGTAGGAGTTGTACCCACTATGACACTGACTTCGGGTCGGTTGAGGACTGGTCTGGGACCAGTGGTACACACTCTGAGACTAACTTTGAGTCAGTATGATACATCCTCGATCATTTCTTCTTCTTCATAATTCAAACAAAGCAGAGTAGAGCAGAACAAAGCAGAGCAGAGCAAATCAAAACAGGGTAGAACTAAACAAAGCAGAGCACACAGGATAGAGTAGAGCAGAGCAAGGGTCAACCTGTATAGGGCAATGTATTTGATGGATGAATAGTAGCGACCGACAGACGAATTGCAGATGGAGTTCTCCCTAGTTGAGAGGGAGTGTTAAAATTAGCAACTAGGGCCAAACTCCATGTGGGTCATCTTATTCATGGTTGATAATATCTTTATTAGATTCCTCTCGTCGAGAGGTGTAGGATTGATCTAAAGATCATCCGATTCCGATAAGTATTTATGGAAATATGAATTTATTTTGATTATAGAATAATTATCAAGCCGACCAGCAACTCATGTAGGCTCAGAAGCCCAACAGTGGCATCTATTCAATTATCAATATTTGTGTATAAATACAGGAGGTCTTTTCCTCATTTGGACACACATCTCATCACATCTCTCTCTCTCTCTCCCTTGCACAGAAAAGAGGCTCTACTCCTATTGCGCAGAAAGGGACTCTTCTCTAACATGTGTGGAAGGAATGATGCTAGTGATGTCGATGATGCCGCTGATGCCGATGATGTCGGTGATGCTAATGATGCCAGTGATGCCAACGATGCCAATGATGCTGATGCCGATGATGCTGGTGATGCCAATGATACTGATGTCGGTGATGCCTGTGATGTTGATGCCATTGATACTGATGCCGTTGATCTAGGGTTTGCTGCTATTGATATAAATCAAACATTTGTACCATTTCTCTCTACTGAATTATTGAAGATAAAAGAACATTTGATCATAGGGTTTCCACATATTGGGGTTTGTCCCTGGCTAGCCACCACATCTGGTGTCCCGTGTCTTGGCTTATTTTCTGTCGATCATTTAATGTTCTATCCGCACTTTACTTACTGTACATGTGATTGCCAATCTGTGGATAATAATAAGAAAGATAAGTAAACTGCTCTAAGCATAGAACATACCATAAATTAACAAGATTGGAGTCAAAATGAATAAGATTTAAGAACTTTGCTCTTCAAGAAGGCCTAAAGAAGCAGCTACGCTCTTTCTGGATGCAACTTCACAACAACATTAGACTTTTATAATTCGGTATGCAATATTTGATGGAGTTTCAAGGTAAAAGGTGCACAACCTGCCCCTAGGAAATTTCATTCTCCTTGCCAATATGAATAACATATGCAACGAGCCAAGATTACAAGTCTCTTCAAGAAGGCCTAAAGAAGTAGCTATGCTCTTTCTGGATGCAACTTCACAACAACATTAGACTTTTATAATTCGGTATGCAATATTTGATGGAGTTTCAAGGCAAAAGGTGCACAACCTGCCCCTAGGAAATTTCATTCTCCTTGCCAATATGAATAACATATGCAACGAGCCAAGATTACAAGTCTATCATAAATTCGCATTAGAGTTTAGGGCACAAGCAAAATCAAAGCATAATGTTCCATACATTAGACATAATTATCAAGAAATTCACATAAAAAGAGCACTTACATGACAAGAGAGTATATCCACCCATCACATTTGCAAAATAGAAGCTCCAAGAGATAGCGAAAATATTCCACACATCCAAATGCATTTAATCATCCAAATCATTCCACAAATTGCAGGTCTGAAATCTTTAAAAAGATATATCCCAAATCTAGGTGATGAAGAATGAGAGAGAAAGCCTCTCTTCTATTTGTACAATCCTCTAAGGGATTTGAATGGCCTATTTTAGCCTAATAATGCCCCTAAAGTAAAATAATGAGCAAAATAACAACACATATGGTGACAAGGCCACCAAATAGCTCCATAATATGAAAAATAAGCCTCCCAAGAGGGCCAAAATGGTAATGCAATAGCTAGGAGGGCCATTGAAAGGAATAGTGAAGTCCCTCATGTGCCAAAACAAATGGAAGGGCTCCCAAAATAGTGATGAAGGGGATAGCCCTTTGATCTCCAAGCAAATGACTTATGGTGCTCCCAAGTGGTTGTGGGGGCACAAAAACATCCTCATGGGTCTCCAACTAAATCGAACAAGCGTGTATCCCATCTGTAAGGGTTGGAAGGATGATGCAAACCCTCCCTTTGTCTCCCATGGTGAGACACGACCATCTGAGCCCAAGATCAACTTCCAAGTGTGTGGTGCAAAAGTGTAACCGGCTGGGCAAGGTGGTTCAGGCACATCATCATCATGCAATAGGTGGAACACGAGCGAGCAATGGATGGTACTGAAGGATCCCATGGCATGGCTAACTGCTCTCTACTATAGTGGAGGCCCATGGCTCTCAATGCACACCCTACAAAAGCAAATATGACCCTCTAGAGAGCTTAGACCCCATATAGGGAGACCAAATCCCAAGATGAAGACCCACCTGCAATTTTGTATAAGATCCAATGTGTCCCCTCACCTTCCAATGCAACAAGTCATTATTGTAATTGAGTAAATGAGATTACAAACCATGGAACCAAGTGGGCACTTCATAGTGGCATGCCCTTCCATAATGGGCTTTAGAGTGTACAGGTGTCTACAAGTTCAAGAAGGAGGTTAATCAAGGACCCTACTAGGTGGTTTCAACCTCTAAGGGAGTGACAGGTCCATGGTACATCCATCAAGTGGCAGGTGTCATGTGATATAATGATGGAATGGAGTCGCGTAGTAGGAGAAGGCTCCAAGCCACATGCCATGGTACAAGGGAAGCTATAATGAGGGAAGCCCACACATGGGTGTATAGATGTAGGAGGGAGCAATTGTGGTGCATGAGTTACCTCAGCCTTTGTTTTTCCACCTTTCTTCATATACCTTTTGCCTTTTGTTGATTTTTCATTCTTTTAACTGCTCAAGGCACTAGGGAATGAGAGCATGATATGTATGATATAGCAGAGATTACCCCTTTAAGGCTGAGCAGTTTATTGCCCACCAGGGGTTAGGACAATCATGAGTTCCTTCATGATGAGGGGGCTCATATAGGGGCCCTAGGAGGTGATGACCATGATGATAGGGGATAGAGCTCATGACGCCTTTTGCCCACATGCTAAATTTGTATGTCTCGGCCATCTTTTGCATTTTATGATACATTTCTTGTTGAGAGTGGCCAAATTATGCTTTTTACTTTCTTTTTAGCCACATCAACCTCTGGGGCATCGTTCTAGGTGTTGTAATAATAATATAGGCTTATAGATTCAGTCCCTCTTACATTTATTTGTCAATCTGGGGTCCATCTAGTTATTTCAAGGTTATTATGCAAGGCCTATGCAGGCCACAGGTTCCCTACCCAGTATTGAGCATTTACAAAATACAAGGCCCAACGAGTTCTACAAATCGAGTAATAGCAAGGTAAATAACACTGAATCTAAGTAACAGCAATCTAAAGTAATAGCAATCTGAAATAACAGCAAGATAATAAAGCAATAAAGAAAGGAACACCAATAATAAAGCATTAATGGTATAACTAAACAGCATACCTATCCAAACGACTGTATCCAGCAACACTTGATCGAAAGAGTGGGCCCAACTCTCCGATCAAGGTCGTGGTTGAGAATTAAAGATTACATGGAGTTACAAAATGTTGATATTCTCATTAATTCATAAAAAGGAATTACAACTGAAGTTCGTTGTTACACGCAAAAGGAAGCTTATCGTTCGTCTCAGTTGTGCCATACTTATACACAACCATCATTACATGAATAACATTACTTAACAAACCCAAAATAGTGGATGTGTCTGTTAAAAAATATACAATAATTCCTCAAATATAAAACAAAATGAAAAGATCGCAACATAGTTGGTTCTACTAGCTATTCGAGCAGTTGATCAGTTGATGGTTCAGTCCTCGAATAGCGCCACTAATCCACAGTCAACATCATCATGCTAGGTTATGTTCCACCAAACAATGCCCGATATGAATCTGCAAGGAATCTCGTTAGAAAATCATCTAAGTATCGTTCCCCTATGAACACAGCTTCATTAATTAACAATTCAAGAAGACATGTCAATACAATATACCTTTTCATTAATTGGGATACAAATCGACCTCATAAGAGCTATAAAATAGATGGAAAGGGATAGGTGAAAGTAGGTAAAAATGGCTAATTTCATCGACCAACATCTCCCCCCAACTGGCTTGGTTGCATGTCCTCATGCAAACCGCTCCCTGTGTAGATCAGGGTTAGACCTGTTGTGACTAGCATGGAGCTGAGTGAGGTCATATTGTTTCGCCATATCAGTCTCAGGTAGCTAATACCCATTTGTGTGAACGATGTCTTTCCACCAATCTTCATCCACAACATAAGTTGACCCATCCTGATAAGAAGGCAACTAGATAATAGGAAACTGGAACTTTAACCTGAACCAACCAACTCCACAATGTTGAATGCAAGCAATATATCGTGGGATTCTCTCCAATGCTCTTGAAGAGTTAGGTGGCCCAAAGGGTTCTTGTGTGCATACTGCTGACGATGAAAGTGCAAATCTGCCTTATGCACAGATCGAAACACCATCGTTGTGTCATAAGCATCTAGTCCTTTCAGCCTTCTAATTTGAGAAATCGATGATGTTTAGTACAAATATCCCCATATTGGAAATTCTCCATCCTAACCATCAATGGACGATTTGCTTGATTTGCCTCAAATGTATCAAGCGCCTTCTACCATTTGACTTGATTGATCACAAAAGATGTAAAATCCCTTAATTGGATATCTCCTACAAAGGGCACCAAGTTAAACGTTTGATTAGTTCCTGGGATATAATCATGCATGTATAGCTCACATAGTAAATGTCGGTTAATATGATTATCAGCTCTCAAAATCCTTAACAATTGCATGGGGTCTTCTATTTTGTGACTCAACTCCTGGTGAATATTTTCCAAACAGAAAAACAAATATTGCTCATGAAAAAAAGGGTGTAATAGTTAGCAGGGGGCCTACATGCCATGATTTGTTGTGCTAGAGTAAGCATCTCATCCTTATCAGTCTTCAACAACCGATCTTGTCACTACAATTCTCTGATTCTCTTCTGCAATTTTTCTCGTCGCTGTTGAAATTTTTCAATCTGAGTATATAATTGGCAACTGCCCTTGCCGCATTCTCCCGAATTTCTTTTATTTCTTTTCAATGAGCCTCTATGGGGGTCACCCCATGTTGGAAACTAAAAGTAGTGACCTTCCACTTTTGGATTTCTGCTGACAAAATAAACTTTCATGCTTCTTCAAGGTGGAGGAATGCCTCGGTCTGTGTGGATGCTGACATTACCTCTCTGTCTTCTATTCAGGTATGACAAGACTACCTCCCTATCTTCTGTCTGTATAGCCACCGAAACTCTCCCACTGGTTTCGGGGGTTGTGGATGTTCAGCCATGTTTGATTTTTTGCTTTCCTTTTTCCCATTTCCGCAACCGTGTCACCCATTTCCTTAGCTTTATAATTTCCTTATTTAATTGAACACTCTTTTAACAATAGTCGATTCCGGCATTGAACGGAAGTTTTCCTTTTCACAAGTTACTCAACAGGTTCTTGTTTTACCACAATTTCCTCCATCTATTCTAATGCTGGTACTGGTTCTTGTGGAGCAGTATCTGTTGATTTCCGGTAGCATCGAATGTGCTATGAGACTCAAAATTTGCAGGGAGGCTAGGACACATATTCCAAAGTACCAAGAAATCGTTTTGGGAAATTCCACCTGGAGACAATTTTATTAAAATAATTAATTATTTTTAATGGATACCTAAGTCTAAACTTAGGAAATTAAAATAAATAAAGGGTATTAATTAAACTGGGGATGAAACTTCTAGAAGAAGACGAGATCAAACCAAGATGATCTGAGCCATTGGTTAGAATCTAATATGGGTCGTCGATTGATCAACGAGAGGATTATAAGAAGAGGCTTGACGGGGATTTGGAAGATACATTGGGTGAGAGGTCAGAGATTGATTTTCTCAAGAAAGAAACACAGCAGTTGTCGGAGAAGGTGATCAAGGAGATTTTTTGTAGTGAGGAGCAGGGATAATTTTCCGGAGGAATTTTTCTTGATCCGGAGAGTGCAAAGCAGAGAGGGCAGAGAGTAGTCCGGAGAGGTAGCACTGGGCTATGAAAAGTCAGTGTAGAGCTACATTGTGGCAGCGCAAAGATTCAGATGGAGTCTGTATTTCTGTTGGGGAACAGTGGGATCTAGTGTCGAAGCCGAGGTGTGAGACCGGGAGGCCAGAGGGCCGAAGTTTCTAGTGAGCAGAGGATCGAGAGGAGGTGCAGTGCAGTCCCAGCAGCAGTGACACAGTAACTATGTATGTGTGACATAGCACTGTGCAGAGACAACGCAAAGGCTCATCTCCAATGCAAATTAGTGTCGGGTTTCCCTGTGACAGGGTGAGATCATCCCACTATCTTTTCGTCCAGTTAGATCTCTGTAAAAGATTGCTAGTTTGGGCATCTGAAGAATTGTACTCATAAATTACTGCATAATAATACAAACCCTCAGCTATTGCACCGATTTTCCCACATTGGTTTTTTCTGGGGACATTTGTCCAAACACAACGGTGTCACTTGTGTATGTTATTTCTTTCTTGCTCAATTCTTGCTTCCACATTATTTAAGTTGTGAAGGCTATTGTTGTATGCATTTCGATGTTTACCGTATAATATTCTAAATAACTTGATTCAGTAAGAGAAAGCTACTCAGTTGTTGCAGTAGGGATTTCAGTCACCAGATTTTCACATGGTATCAGAGCACAGGTGAAGCAAGAGAGCAGACCGAAAGAGCCCAGCATTGAAGAGAAGGAGGGAGATCAAAGTGTTGCGTAGCCAGTAGATCGAATCCCCAAAGGGATTGTACAATCTAGGCCAGGAGGGCAAGATTCTCAAGGAAGTTCTCTCTTTGAGTAAGTTGACAGAGAGGTAAGATTTCCAGATCGAGATTTCTCAGCGGCAGAGGGAGCAGCGCATCAGAAGCTTCAGCGCAGAGCAGTCTTCAGGTGAGACGCAGTTTTCTACAGCATTTGTTGGGGCAGAAAGACATCAAAAGAACGAAGGGCACACTTTTTGAGGAATTTCTTCCTTAGAGAATTCCTAGCCAAGGAATTCGATTTCTCAATTACTAAATAGCAGTAGAGAGGAGAAGATCTACTAACTCCAACAGGGAGTGCGTAGGCCAGCCTAGCAGAAGCGTAGAGGAGAGAGGAGGCAATTCAAGATTTTGTTGGAAGAGATGGCAGCTAATGCGCTGAGAGATCAAGATCAGTTGGACGGAGCATCCAACTATGTGATCTGGAAGGCTAGGACCTCCTGCCTTCTGGATGAACATAATCTCAAAGCCTATGACGATAGTGTGGTAGTTGAACCTACAAATGCGGATCCACTCAAGAAGTACAGGTTGAAATGGCGAAGGCCATACGGTTGATCCTCGATGGAGTGAGGGATCATGTTGTATGTCACATTGTTGGCAAAGGGACTGTCAAGGAGATGTGGGATGCCTTGGCTACGTTGTATCAAGGATCTTCCGAACCGCGGAAGATGTACTTGGAGGAGAAAATGAGATCCACGAGGATGCAGAAGGGGGAACGCATTGATTCGTTCCTATCGAAGCTTCAGGAGGTCCGAGACTCATTGGCAATTGTAGGATCAGCGCATCTGCCCACTGAGATGGTGAGGTTGGCCTTGAATTCAGTCTCAGAAGAATGGCAAGTGTTTGTCCAGAATATCTTGGGCAAAAGACAGATTGTCGGATTGGGAAGGGATGTGGGCCGCTCTTCAGCAGGAAGAGATGAGGTGAGACTTAGTCAAGTGCAAACTTGATAGCAGCAGTAGCAATAGGACAAAGCCCAAGGAGGAGGAAGAGAATGTAACCCTTGCATCAAAGGGGCACCAGGAGCAGCGGAGGCAGAAGAAGGACGTCTCAAAGATCAAATTTTTCTGGTGTGGTGAATTTGGTCACTACGCTACACAGTGTCCTCTCAAAAAGAAGGCCAAGGACGAGAAACATGATCTGCAGGTTGCAACCGCAAAGATCAAGGAGGAGTTTGCCATGATTGCCCAGATACCTCCAAGAGAGGTGGGGTGATCTAGTACTGTAGTTCAAAAGAACTACAAATGGGCAGGGTCCTTGAGGAGTCCACCCCTTGGATCAATACCTTGCTACAGGAGCCCATATCAGAAGTAGCAGGATGGACCAGTGTCAGTTGGCGCAGAGGAGTGTCAGAGTGACAGCTGCAATGGCTAGGGGCACCAGAGACTGAGCAACATAGAGCAAAGTCGGCAGTAAGGCAGTTGGCATAGTGCAGAGTTAGCAGCAACGCAGAGGCTTCAAAGGGTCAATGCAGAGACTGGCAGTAGTCAAAATTCCAGAAACAGATGCATCACGCTGAACAAAATCGGTTCAATATTTTGGATTTTTTCCATTGTAGTTGTTGTAGAAGTCAGCAACAACAGTCGAAGCAGAGTTGTTGTGCAGATGCAGTTGGCAGCAGTAGCAATCAGAGCAGAGTTGCAGTGCAGAGGCAGTTGGCAGCAGCATGCAGAGTCAGCAGTAGCACAGATGCAGCATTTGCACAATAGTTGGTGGGTAGCAATGTCAAACATCAGCAGCGCAAAGGGAAATGTTACAGAGTCAAGGTGATGCTTCAGCAGGTTGCATTACTAGAGCGCATTCCTCACTAAGAGATAGTGTTGATTTCTGGTAGCACCAGATGTGCTCTAAGCCTCAAAATTTGTAGGGAGGCCAGGACACATGTATTCCAGAATACCCAGAAATCGTTTTGGGAAATTCCACCCGAAGACAGTTTTATTAAAATAATTAATTATTTTTAATGGATGCCTAAGTCTAAACTTAGGAAATTAAAATAATTAAAGGGTATTAATTAAACTGGGGGTGAAACTTCTAGAAGAAGAAGAGGATCAAGCCAAAATTATCTGAGCCATTGATTAGAATCTAATCTGGGTCGTTGATTGATCAACGAGAGGATTATAAGAAGAGGCTTGATGGGCATTTGGAAGATACATCGAGAGAGAGATCAGAGATCAATTTTCTCAAGAGAGCAACGCAGCAGTTGCTGGAGAAGGTGATCAAGGAGATTTCTTGCAATGAGGGGTAGGGATAATTTTCCGGAGGAAGTTTTCTTGATCCAGAGAGTGCAAGGCAGAGAGGGCAAAGAGTAGTCCAGAGAGGCAACACTAGACCACATAGAGGCAGCGTAGAGCTACATTATGGTAGCGCAGAGCTTCAGAGGGAGTCTATCTCTCTACTGGGGAACAGTGGGGATCTAGTGTCGGAGTCGAGGTGTGAAACCGAGAGACCAGAGGGCCGAAGTTTCCAGTGAGCAAAGGATCGAGAGGAGGTGCAACGCAATCCCAACAACAATAATGCAATAACTGCGTAGGTGTGATGCAGTACTGTCCAAAGACAACGAAGAGGCTCATCTCCAGCGTATATCAGTGTCGAGCTTCCCAGTGACAGGGTGAGATCATCCCCCTATCTTTTTGTCAAGTTAGATCTCTATATAGGATTTCCAGTTTAGGCATCCGAAGAATTGTACTCAGGAATTATTGCATAATAATACAAACCGTCAGCTACTACACTGGTTTCCCCACACTGGGTTTTTCTGCGGACATTTGTTCAAAAACAACGATGTCACTTGTGTATGTTATTTCTTTCTTGCTCAGTTCTTAATTCCACATATTATTTAAGTTGTGAACACTCCAGTTGTATTTATTTCGATGTTTACTGTATAATACTATAAATAACTTGATTCAGTAGGAGAAATATAATCAGTAGCTGCAGTAGTGATTTGGGTCACCAGATTTTCACAGTATCGACAAATTCCTCAACAAGTTCCTGTTTTATCACAATTTCATCCATCTATTCTGATGCTGGTATTGATTCTTTTGGAGTAGTGTCGGCAAATTCCTCAACAGGTTCTTGTTTTATTGAAATTCCCTCCATCTGTCTCGAAGCCCGTACTGGCTATTGTGGAGCAGTATTGGTAAATTCTTCAACAGACTCTAACACTACCAAATTTTCTTCTAGTTGTTGTGAAGTCGGTACTAGTTCTTGTGGAGCAGTATCAGCCTCACCCTCTTCTTCCATTTGTTCTGAGGTTGGTACTCGTTCTTGTGGAGTTGTATCGGTCGCATCCTCTTCTTTCATTTGCTATGAAACCAGTACTGTTTCATGTGGAGCGGAATCGGTCATGTTGACCATGTCGCCTACACCTACCTACAAGTTAGTGAGAAAAGCCTTCAACCCCACAAGGTGTGGTCGGTGGCAAGGAACTCAGAGAAGTGGTTGTCACACTAATCCCTACTCTCTCCATTTGAGCTATCTCCTAGGTTAGCTAAGGGGGGTGGTCCCTAACGAAAAGATAAGTTAAAAGATGTGAGTTTGTAGGAAAGTGTTATAGTGAAAATGGATTACTTTTAAGGATTTATGAGCAAATATGAAGTGAGCAACTTGAAATAACAACGCCAATCATTAATATGACAAAAACCATAAAACCAATGCCTTATAAGGAATTTGCTCGACAATTTAAAGATATATTTGCTCAAAGTAAAAGGTAATGCTCTCAAGAGAAAAAGCAAAGTAACCTTAAAATGTAAACAAAAATTGTTAGCACAAGATATGTAAGATACAAAATGTTTTTGAGATAATCAACTTTATAATCAAAACATGTGAAACATGTTTTGCCAAAACCCAAAAATTAGTAATTAACTTGGAAATGTAAAAGAAAGGATGTGCTAAATCAAGACATTAATATGAAATTAAACTTGAAGCATGAAAAGAAAACACTTGTTTGAAAATATTACAATACTTGCTTTTGGAATAGACTTTGCATATGAAAACTCAAACCATCAAGACACAAGTAAATATAATGGAAAGTGCTCTTGGTTAATTTTATTAATTATCTCTACAACAAGGTTACAATTTAACTCTTCAATCCTCAGACCTCACCCTCGCCCAAAGATATGGATCTCACAGTGAGGGATCAATAGAAGAATAGAGGATCCCTAAGATGTCTATTTCAACCAACTTATGTTGGAGGTGAAATTTTAATGAGGCTTGGGGCTTCCCTATACTAAAATGCCTAGATGAAATGCATGAAAGTTTTTGCCCAAAATAAAATAATGCTACATGCAAATGCTTCAAAGAAATTGATTTACAATGCTTGAAAATGAAATAGTGTTCAACATAAGTTGCAATTATAACTTCAATTGAAGGAATAAAATTAGCTCACAAGTGTTGCATGTCTCTCATCAATGAATTAAAATGATACAACTAATTTGTTTGAAAATAAAATTTGTTTCAAATAGACAATAACAATAAATTGCTCCAATATTCAAGATAACAATTAGCATAAAAATGAAGCATGTATTCAAGTGCTCATGAAACAATTATTAAGGTAAATGGAAACGAATCAAAGTTTGTTAAGAATATAAAATGGTTGCATGTAAAGAATGAATTGCCCAAAGTAAAATGTAAGCTTGTAGCTTCAAGCAACAATGAGATAGACAACGCAAAGCTCAAATGAAATTGTAGCAAACTTTAACTTAATGAAATGTGATAGTGAGGTTGTGTAAATTTTCAATTAAAGCATGCATGTAAGTCAATGAACTGTGAAAATTTAAACCATGCAAATGTCAATCCACCCAAGAGAAGTCTTCCTCTAAATGGGGAGATAGGGAGAAATCCCAAGCTCCCACAAGCAAATTAGATTTTTTATTAATATTACAATGAGAAGAGGGTCTTTCAAAGTCATCAACTAAACTTTAAAGAGAGTCTTCACAATAATTGCTTGAAACTTAGACACTAGACCTCCTTTCTTGATAAAGTAGTGACAAGATCTCACCAAACTTATGCAAGGGAAACAAGGTGTGTGTTTCCTCCAAATGCCCACGACTTAGAGAGGAAAATGTGCAGCCCTCTAGTGAATTCGACTTGGCCAAAATAAGCCTCAAAAGAGCTCACAACATCCTTGGAAATCGAACCCCCAACATTTGCCAAAAGTCCTGCAAACACTTGTTAGATGTTGCGGGAGATTGCTCTTCAAAATCTGTGACACAAGAGTTAGCAAACAACCCAAACAATGATTGCAAAATAAGTTAATTATTAGTGAAAAAATCAACGATATAAAATGTATATGTACAATTATAATTTACAAAAGGCTAAGCTAAAGAGAGAGTAAACTCTCGTCTTTGCTTAGCCATCTTCAAGCTCTTAGATAGCAAATGCAAGAAATGAAGTACAATGTTTTTTAAAAGAGATTTAAATTTAGAAGTACTCGGCTTGTGTACAAGTTATGTTCCAAAAAAACTTGCAAAATCACTTTGTAAGATAAGACTATGAAGGCTCAAAGAACAAATGAGAGCTCCTTTAAGAATGTATCCAAAGTGGATTTGTCTCTCCAAAGACTTCCCCTCACACTTGATTCTGTGATCCCAACAAGATGTTCCCTCTACAAAACTTCAATCAATAATTAGTTCCACAAAGATTCAACAATAAACAATGATAAGAAACTCTAGAGATTTATTTAAAAACAACTAGAGCATTCTATACCTAGAGCATACTTGTAAATCGAATGTCAATGCAAGATAACTCTACATTAACAAATCTGCAAGAGCATATGGAAACAAAGCACGAGTAAAAGGAATTATATCAATGATCAACAATTCATCACACTCCCAAAGCAAGAACACCTCATAAATGAAACCCCAAAGTCTTTATTGATATTTTCGAAAGTGCGCAAGGTAGCAGCGCTTCCGCAAGCACAATAGCTAGTAACAATATATTACAAATGAGAGCTCAAGGCTCTATTATATAGAACTATGGGAGTTAATCCCAATGTAGAAGTGATTAAACAAGTGGCATGAGATGACAATCCCGAAGAGAAATTCAAATTTGTTGAATAGAGCTCCAATGCTAAGTGTAAAAATCGAATTTTGGCAAGTGGACATCATTTTCTTCTTCTCTTATGTGCCAAATTCGAATTTTATGATGGAATGACAAGTGTATATGGATTGTAACCCATGTCGGGACAATTTCCCACAAAAATATCCACCAGATATTCTCCCAAATCCTCCCAAATGTGCATTAACTTCACAAATTCGAATTTCCAAGTAAACAACTTCCTCACTTAATGCCAAAAATTCGATTTTATTTGAGCGCATATCATTCCTTGATTTTAGGAGTCCACATCACCTTGGAACTTCACTTTAACTCCCCCATAATTTTCCACATCATTTCCACAACATTTAACATGTGTGGATATTTATTTTTCTCCATTTATTTAATTTTTGGCTTAATTAATTCCAAATTTCCCACTAAACTTAGGAAAAGTGGGTTTTGAGGATTAAAAACACATTTTTAACCCCTCAAAGTGTATCATAATAGAAAGTTGAAGATGAGAGGTGCAAATTTCATTACTCATACCCCATACAACTTCTCTAGACATCACTTATTACATTACAAGTACAATTTTTATTGCAATTTCCGCAGTGTGGAAAATCTAAAAAAAATTAAAATGACTACCTAGACCTAACCAAATTCCACGAAATTTTTTGTGTGATCTAGTATGGTAATATTTATCGACTCTAGACACTAAGATGTGTTAAGAACTCAACCTTCAAAACGTCACCCTAACTTTGGGGTAAAATGTGAGTGAAAAAACCCAGAAAATTATCCGCCTCTAAAAACGAAGGGATAATTAACCAGATAAAAAAAAACACTCCAAGGTGTACTTGTTTGCTGATCAAGTCCCAACATCCTAGGCTTGTTACAGACTCAAAACTCATCATTAATATTATCACTTACTACAATTCCCCGCGAGGTGTGGAATTTAGGTACAAAAAAGATGATGAAAAAATAGTAGAGTTTAAAAACTCTGTTGATTGATGTTAACTGATGGTACAAGTGTCCATTGGTACATCCTTGGGCATTGAGTCTTCATATAATCATCAGGTGCTACTCCAATGGTCAATAGGGCACACCCTCTTCTTCCATTTTCTCTGAAGCCGATACTAGTTCTTGTTGAGCGAAATCGGTAACACCCTCTTCTTTCATTTGCTCTAAAGCTGGTACTGGTTCTTGTGGAGCAGTATAGGTCGCACCCTCTTCTTCCATTTGCTCTGAAGTCAGTACTACTTCTTGTGGAGCACTATCGGCTACACCTTCTTCTGCAACAACTCCTAAGAACTTCAAATTGGGAGGAAAGACTTCTTTTGTTGCCGTAACAGTGGGAGAATGGAATTTCCTCCATCCTTTCAACAAAGAGGCCATAAGTGGTGAGCGAGGGTGGAGTAATTTCAGTTTCCATGCTGCCAACGTCCTCTGTTTCTATCTCCTAAGTTCCTTCCCCATCTCCCAAATCATCTTTTGATCCTTCATTTCTTCGTCCCCTTTCTCCTCTACTTCCTCCAGTATTTGTTCCATTTCTTCTTCTTCAAGCAATTCGTCTTCTGGCCTTATAGGCATCATGGCTGCAACTTCTTCCTCTGATAACTCAACTAGTTGCTGCCAAGTTACAGGTGTCTGTAACAAGGCATGAATTACCAACAATCTAACAAGTCCATGATTTGTAAGGACAGCCAACGCCTAGCGCGCAGATCGGGCCATCAATTGTAAATTGTTCAAAAGGAAGAAAGGGATATTTACAACACACATCTGATGAAATCGAAGACAGGCTAGAAGCTTGAAATGATGTTTAAGAAGAATAGAAAACCAACCTTCACAGGTGATATACTGGATTAAGAAGTATGTGACATCCAACTAGGGTTGTAGCGATTTCAGATCGTATCCCTTTCCTTCCTACACCACATTCTCCCCCACTTGTAAGAACAACTCTGGAAACTCTGGCAAGGCTACTCTTCTGATAAACCGCTTATGTCTGTCCTATCATAACCCACTAACCACTGCAATGACTTCCTCAGTTACTTGAACTTCCAATCCACAAACCTGGAGCAATTTCCTTCCAGATTCAATGCAAATTCTATTGTCACTCCTTCATCAAACCCCTGTAGCCGCTCAAAGTAAGTGCCAGCCTGCATTTTGGAAAATCTTCCATATTTCTGGTCGGCACTGTACCTGCTCTGTATTCTCAAGTTCATGTCTAATAGCCTGGCGACCCATTATACCTATCAGTTACCCTGCAGTAGCGTTCGAAGTAGCAGCCAGCCATTGAGGGAACAATTAGCCGAGAAACTATGCGGTAACGGAAATGGTGATAAGGAAAATGAATCCAGGAGAGGGTTATGGTAAAACCAATGATAAACGTGGTAATAATTATGGTAATAATTTCGATATATTGGAAATGAGCACATTTTAATGTAGACATGTGTATTCGTACATGGTGTATTTTCCAACGAGTGTTGGTATATGTGAACGATACGGATGGAGATATGATGTGAGTGGGTAATAATACAATATTAATGGTATGATTGAATAGTTTAAATGGTATTTAATGAGGTACGATAATAACGACAAATAGTATCGTTATTAATTAAATGTGATAGTCTCCCCCCCAACTAAGGTATGGCCGTCCTCAACCCTGATTGGTCATGTCATTATTAAAATGTCAATTAAATTCACGATGTCGTTTGAGGACGTACCTAACGACTTACCTTATTGGAGTATCAGCATTGGCAGAGTATCAACACCAGTGGAGTATCAGCATCGGCAGAGTATCAGCACCAGTTGAGTATTAGCATCAGCAGAGTATCAACACCAGTGGAGTATCAGCATCAGCAAAGCATCAACACTAGTTGAGTATCAACATCGGCAGAGTATTAGCGCCAGTGGAGTATCAGCATTGGCAAAGAATCAGCACCAATGGAGTATCAACATCAACAATGCTCTAATGGAGACAACTGAGATGTTGTAGTAGGAGTAGCAGTAGGGGAGAGGGAAAAAGTGTTGCAACTGGAGTAGCAGCAAGGGAAGGGAAAAAGAGCACTGCAACTAGAGTAGAAGCAAGGGAAAGGAAAGAGAGTGTTGCAACTGGAGTAGTAGCAAGGGAAGGGGAATAAACTTAAAACTTCATTTTATTTTATATATTATTATTATATTATTTTCTATTTATTATTTTTAATTAGGTTTTTATTCAATAAGAAGTGCAAAGGAAGAATTTTCTGCACAAATAACTTCAAAACCAGAATCATCAAAAAATTGTCTAATAAAGGAGTCCCTAGAGGTTGGACGGTGATACAACCTGAGACGATGTCCATTTGCAAATAAAGGAGTATGTGCATCGTCTATTGTTATGAGTTTAACAGTTCCATTGTCAAACACCGTGTCAACCTCATATGGACCCATCCATCTTGAGCAAAGCTTTCCTTTAAAATCCTTGAATCGGGAATTGTAGAGTAATGCCCAATCACTTTTTGAAACACCTTTTTCTTAATAAATTTATCATGCCACTTAGTTCGTTGTTGCTTGATGGTGGCAGTGCTTTGTACAGCTACCAAACGAATTTCATCTAACTCATTAAGCCGATCCAGCGAATGTTTTTGGGTTGCAGTAAGATCCAAGCCTACTTCAAGAGCTTTCCTAAGCATTTTGACCTCAAATTCAACTGAAAACAAGGGGGATTTCCCATACACAAGTTCATATGGTCAAAACCCCGTTGTATTATGCCATGTAGTTCTATATGCCCAAAGTGCTTCTAGCAGCTTTTCAGCCCAATTCTGGCGATGGTTAGCCACAACCATTATAAGAATATTTTCCAATACTTTATTTTTGCTCTCTACCTGACCATTCGCCTAACGGTGTGTTGTCGCACAGATTGTCACGACAACGCTCAGACCGGGGGCTGTCACCTTGATCCCCGATCTCTCCGTTTAAGCCTGTCTCCCGCGGCTAAGGGGGGTAGACCCTATAGGATAATGGATGACCAACTGTGGACCAGTTGGGTTGGGAGACACGATGGAAAACAAGCACTTAATTGATTTTATTAAACAAATAGACCAGTGCCTTATGAAAAAAATGATTAAATGATTATTTATCGAATGCTGCAGAAATATGAACTCGTTAACAATCGTTTACCATCAATCAACGGAAACAAAGATTAACTTTTATCAAATGCGAGAAAATGCTTAATGGCTTAATGATACCCCAGCAATTAAAATTTAGAAAGTTAAAGTGCTTTAAACAACCACGTAAGATGCTAGCCAGAGATTGCATTCATGTAGTGGATCTTCGAATGAACATTTAAGCATGTTAAAAAATGATAAACATTAATTCCCACATCAAAATTTTAGCCTCATCAGAAAAGATAAAACATAACAAATTCCTGAGCCAAGACTCAAACTGGCAAAAACATTCTCAAAAAATATTTTTATATTTTTCAAATAAAACAGAAATCTAAATAAATAAAATTTAAATCTAAAGAAAATCCATAATTGTAATTTTTTTTTTTTTTTGTTTGAAAAGTTAAAAAAGTTTAAATTTAAATGAAAACAAAACAAAACTAAAAAAATTAAGCTTTTTTATTTTTTTATTTTTTAGATCTAACTTTAAACAAAATTAATTCTAAACTAAATTAAATCAAAAAATCTAAACTAAATAAAAGAAACCCTTTTTGCTTTCTGAGACTTTTTATTTTTTATGATGTTTTTTGATATTATTTTCAAAATCAAACAAAAACAAACTATAATATATCTGAAGACTATAAAATATGATCTAATATATGCAAAAGGGTCAAATTTATGAAATCTAAAAATTAAAGCTACAATTCAAAACCTAAAAAAAAATCGATTTTTTTCTTTTTTATTTTTTTTATTTTTTTTAAATATTTACATACTTCATATAAAAAAAAAGAAACATACGTTAGCTAAAATACTCTATTCTAAACCTAAGATCAAAGCCCAAAACAAATAAAATAAAGCTAATGCCTAATCTTAAAAAATGAAAATCGATTCACATAAAAAAACAATACGCTAACCTAAACTGATACGGCTTACCCAAAATCAATTTTTCTGTTTTGTTTTTAGCTGTTACAGATGTGCAGGAAGCTTGACGGCAGCAGAAGAATTCACGCGGAGAGATGGGCACAACGCCAGCAAAGGATGGCAACGTGAAGATTTGAATAGAAGCGCTGGAGATGAGTGGGATTTCGCGTGAGGGATGAGAGGACGCAGAGATTACAGTGATTTGCTTGCAGATGGAACTGATCAATGGACGCTAGAACTGCAACGATGGAGCTTTGGTGATGATACATTGGAGTAAGGGCAAACGCAGAGGTAAAAAGAATGAAACGTGCGGGCGATGGACAGGCAGAATGCGTGGGGATTTGTTGATCTGGGCAGCAATGCTGATTGGCTGAATTGCTAATTCGAATAATGGCAGCAATTTTATTGATCTGGACAACTTAGGAATGGTGACAAGAGCTGCATGGGAGCAGTTGATACGTTGAAAATAACAAGGCTGCGCAAAAAAGAGTTGAGTCAGGCAACAGAATGAAGGAGATTGAGAGAGTGCTGAGGGCCGTCACTGTAAAAAAAACAAAAAAAAAAGGATGTAGCTTTGCCTAGAAAATTTCAAAAAATGCCCCTGTAACACAATGAAACCCTGAGCATTAGCAAGGAGCTGATCAAACCCTCGGAAATCTTCGAAAAACCCTGCAACCTGTAATGGAAGACAAACACCCAGAGAATATATGCAAATATTAAAAACTAAAACCCTACAAACCAATCAAAAAAAACTACAATATTTACATAATTATGGCTCTACAACAGCCAGATTTGTCAGTAATCCTCAATAATACTTCAGAATTTTTCAGATTTACTATGAGATACTTCAGAAATCTCTCATGCAGTTCAAAATAAAATGAAATGATAGACCCAGAATCAAAACTGGCTGGGCTCTACAAGAGAATGCTTTGCGGGAATTGGCTGGTTCAGCCGAGAACTTCCCCAAACGCCCACTGATTTTCTCAATAAGGGTTTCCTGCACAGCTCATTTCAACTATCAATAAAGAGAGAAAAACAGTGCGAAATCCCAGATGCAATGGAGATACCTGCCATTATTTCAGAAATTCTAATACCATTCAAACCCTAGCAAGTGAACAAGATACCTATGTTCAACAATACTCTACATCAAGCTATTACTAATGGCTGAAAAATAAAAATATGCAGAAAATAAAAGAGCTCACAGCACTTCAGGAGAGTAACACCACCAAGATTTCAACCCCAAAGTCTTTCTTTATTAGCACCAGAAAAAGTTTACAAAAGAGCTTTCTTCAGCACAAGACTCATAGATCGAATGCTCTCAAATGACCCCTAGCACCCTATTTAAAGGAAAAATTCCCAACGGCTAGTTCGAGTGATCCATGTCAAAATGATCTTGACCGTCGATGAGGATCAAGATATCTCTTAATCTCATCCGTCGAATTTTTAACGCATTAAAAAATTGAAATTCCGCATTTATTTACTCAAAAATTTGACTTATTATTATTTTATTATTTTTTAAAGGTTTTTT
>APFE030781866.1:51303-70321 GCA_000404065.3 Pinus taeda
GATCCTTGAACTTAGCCTTTGGAAAAATTACCTAGGACCTAGGACTTAAGACTTATGACTTATGAGGGTATTAAAACATTTTCTAACTCTTAAGACACTTTACATCATGAACTTTACAATTTTACATCTTAAGGGGGAAAACCCATTTGAAATAGACCCTCATAGACCACCCAGTTCTGCGACCAAACATAATCTAGCAGATCAACACACTAGAGATTCCCCTAAGATTCTAATGACAAAATTCATTTCGGCTTTGGGGTTAGGCTGAAGGAAAACTCTGCCGATCATGGATCGGTGAGACAAAAAACCTTCCAGAATGTAGGTTATCACTAGAAAATTAGGTCCACCTAGGCAATTTACATACATGACTCAGCTCTGCTAAGATTATTTACAATTTACACATGCAGACTGGGTTTACAACATAATATGATCAAGTCGACGATGACTGTCGAATGGCATGGACACGTCAATCAAGCGCTACCCCTTTTGCGAAGAAAAAGGGGGTGTACTGCCATGGGAAGTTGACACGTAGTGGTCAACAGGGTAATATGGGGATGTCACCCAGTGTTTGATTTCGAATTCTTCATAAGTGTTGTTGTTGAATGCAATGTAAACAATGCCCCTCCATCTAAAACTATTTCCCTGGGAGCCCCATATCGAGCAAAGATTTCTTCAAACAGGAAGTCTGAGACAGTTTGTTCAGTGGCTTTTGAAATCTCTTTGGCTTCCACTCATTTCGTCAGATAGTCTGTACATACAAGGATATGACTTTCTAGTGACGAAGGGTTAAATGGCCCATTTCTCAAAGGGCTCGAGGACTAGTTGAGTCTTTAGTGGCATTTCATCTTATTGAACAGGTTGGCCCATTCGTTGACAATTGTCACACCCCTGAATATATTTTTTAGCATCCCGGAATATAGAGGGCCAATAGTATCCCATCTGCAGCACCTTGTGACCAATCCATTTATCGGCAAATTCCCCTCTGCAAGGTTCATCATAGGCAGCTTTCAGGACATCGTAGATCTCGTCCTCGCATACACAACGTCGGATTTGTTGATCTGGTCCAGTGTAGAAGAGGTACCCTTCTATCTATGTATAACAGGTACTCTGTTGAATAATTCTTCGTTGTTCCTTGTATGACAAATGATGAGGGGCCTTTCTTGCAGCAAGATAGTTAGCAACCTCTGCATACCAAAGGATGTGAGAAGAAATTGCAAAAATATGTTCATCAGGGAAACTATCTTCTAGAGGTGTATCTTCATTAGTAATATTCAGCCTAGATAGGAAATCTGCTACAACATTATCTTTTCCTGGTTTGTCCACAATAGTGATATCAAATTCTTGTAACAATAATAACCATATTGTGATTCGTCAAAGAGTTATAGGTTTGCTCATTTGATACTTGATGGCCGAATGATCTATTTGCACAAAGATCGGGTACCTTGTAATATAATGCGTTAATTTGTTAACAGCATAAATGATAGCCAAAAATTCCTTCTCGGTTACCATATAATTAAGTTCAGCAGGAGTTAAATTCTTGTTAACATAATAGATTGCATACGACTTCTTATCTTCCTGTTGTACCAAAACTGCCCCAACTGTTGTATGGGAAGCGTCCATAGAGATATGGAATAGAAGTTTCTAATCGGGACCACACAATATTGGAGCCTCACAAACTAATTTCTTGATCCCTTGAAAAGTCGATTCACAAGCATTAGTCTACACAAATTCTGCGTCTTTAGACAGTAGTTGGAAAAATTTGGAAATGCTACTTTAGAAAAAAAAACTCTATGAAGCGTCGATAATACCTAGCATAGCCAATAAACCTTCATACCATTGTCTATGTCTTTGGAGTGGGAAAGTTTAAGATTACCTCGACCTTAGCGGGAACAACCCGTATTCCTGCAATTGAAAGTAAATGCCCCAGGACAATCCCTTCTTCCATCATCATATGACATTTCACAGTGCTAAGAGAAACGTGAATTGGTTTACATCGTTCAAGTACATTTTCTTAGTTTTCCAAACCATCTTCAAAAGAATCACCATACGGAGTAAAATCATCCATGTAAATTTCAACAATGTCACTAATCAAATCAGAAAAGATTCTCAATATTGCCCGTTGGAAAGTAGCAGGTGCATTACAGAGTTCAAACGAGAGGACCCGGTATGCAAAAGTTCCCCAAGGGCAAGTAAAAGTGGTCTTGTCCTGATCTTCAGTAGCTATCTGGATCTGGTTGTATCCACTGAACCTATCCAGGAAAGAAAAGAACTTCTTTCTGGCTATTGTGTCGAGAACCTGGTCGATGAAAGGTAAGGGAAAGTGATCTTTCTAGGTAGCTTTACTTAACACCCTATAATTGACACAGATCCTCCACTTGTCATATTTCTTTGGGACTATGACTAATGGGGATACCCATTGACTGTCAAAGGTCGGATAAATAAATCCAACATCCAATAGTTTCTACAGTTCTTCCTTAACAATGTTTTTCAAAGCAAGGTTCATTCTTCTGTGGTTGGTGAATAGGGCAACATTCCCCTCTTATATATATGTGATGGGTACATAAATCAGGATGAATTCCCCTCATATCCGTGTATTCCCAAGTGAAGGCCTCCTCATTCCAAAGAATTTTTAATAATTGTTCAGTTTGGGAGGGTGATAGGTTGGGATTGATGTTCAAAGTTTTCCCTGGATCAACCTCTACTTGAATACTGCTATGGGATGCTGTGACAGGAACATTTTTAGTTTCAGTTTCTGGTTGAATAGCTTCCTGGGTAGTACAACTCATAACAAACTCTAATAGTCACCGAGTTGGGCAAGAAACGAAGTCAGGATCAGTGATAAACGTACTAATAGCATCGTCTTTCGTTTCTTCTTTGAAACAAAGAGCTTTCCCAATCGTGAGAATTGGTCTAACATCTTCATTTTCAAGTTCAGATTTATCCCAAAGGGAAGGCTTTTGTGCTAGGGTAAACCAAGGTTTGACCGATGAGCTTGGTTCCGAAGGAGGGTAAAGAACAAGGTTCTTTGTAATTTCCCCATTTAATATTACCATGTTCCCAGATCGACACCCAATGTAGGCATTGACCGTAGTGAGCCATGGCCTTCCTAAGATCAGGGGGTGCCCCCCTACCGGTGATTGAGTGTGTAGTACTAAGAGATCGACAGTGTATTTCCAAGAATCCATGAAAATGATTACATATTCCAATTTCCCTACAGGTCTCATAATAGATCGATCTACAAGTTCTAGAACCGTTGGGGTTGGTTTGAGGTTAAAAGAGCCCAAAGTAAGTACAGTTGATGAAGTTATAACATTAATTGCAGCCACAAGATCTACCAGAACATTTGGAATATCAACACCATTGATCTGGACTGTGAGAATCGGGTTTCCTGGGTCACCATATTTGACGAGTGTAGTTTTCCCAACATCATGTCTGACAAATTCCCCATGACATGAATAGTAAGTGGGTATTTAGGCTTCCTCCCGGGTTTCTTTGAGAACAATTCCCTATTTGTTTTGGCATAAATCAGCACGTCTTTTATGGCTTGCAGCAATGCAATTTTAACAAATATATTATGTAATTCCCCCAAGAGATCAAATTCAGGTTGAGGGATATGTTTACTCAGGGACAACCTCTCAAGATAAGGTGGGCATGTGTGACCCCCTCGAGTGACAATTGTTTTGTTGGGGGGTTGTTGTTCCACAACAATTTTGGTTGGATTACCCCCAACTTCCCCAGAGGGGTGTTCAAGTTCTAGTTTTGATGACGAGACTTCGCCCTTAGTTTGCTCATTGGTGAAGTCTTTGTATTCACCACTCGTCCGGATCGAAGATTCAATTCATTGCATTTTGAAGAGGCAATACCATATGTAGGAAGGTTGAGTTTCTCAACCTGTTGGACTCCCCTATTATTCAGATTCAGGTTGGTTTGAACAGGCAGTTGAGGACGAAGAGGAGGAGTACTAGTGGAGGTGTTTGGTGGGAGTTGCAACTGCTATTGTGTCATAGGCTGAGGAAGTTGATTTGTAGGATGAGGGGGTCCACGCTAGTTCTGAGACCAAGAAGGGACTGGACCAGGTTGGGGTGACCATGACTGCCATGGCATAGGATACAAGTAATACTGCGACCATGAAGGTGGAAATGGTGCAGGCTGAGACCCAAAATTCCAATTATTAAAATATTGAGAAGGGTCTCGATTCATACCTATATTCATATTCCAAGGTCGTGGTTGCCATGACTTCTTTGGTCCCATAAAATAGAGTTGGTCCTTCTCTTCGTTTGCCCCCTAAAAGACTACCTTTAGCCCATGAAGGGATAGACACGTGCTTGTGGAGTGATTTTGTCACATATTGCACAAGTTTCGACGACATTAAGTGGACACTCCTTTAGTGGGTGCTTCTTCCTACACTGTGGGTAGAAGATGGCCATTGCTTTCTCGACTTCAATCTGTTTCTGTTTTGCTTGTAGAACAACTAGTTGTGAAGACAATGTGCTTAGGATGTCAATCCTCAAATTGTCCAGTAAATTCCCAAATTCTGCTTTTGTGACCCCACTACTAGATGATTTGAGAGTTCTGCCATAAGCTTCTCGTGTCCCTTGCTTATGCCTCGCAACTCCTAGTGAACATTTGACACAATTCACAAATGGTATCAAAATATTCCTTTGAGATATCCCCATTTCTTACCACATTTAAAAGTTCCAGAGACTCTTCTTTCAATGCTCAGAGTAAGATTATCTTTAAAATACCCTTATCTAGATCACTATGGCCTGATCTTTACAAGCTATATTTCAAGTGTTCCACAAAATCCTCCATATTCTCATTCTCCTTCTACATTATCTTGAAGATCTCTTCTTTAATGTCTCGAGACTTGCAATAGTCTTGATACTTCTCAAGGAAAGTTTGCTTCATATATCCCACGTCGTAATAGAATTTCCTCCTAGACCCATAAACCAACACAACATTGTCCCCTTCAAAGTAGTGGGGAATATCTTCAGTTTTTGAGCATCTGAAACATAATCATATCCTCGACAAACAACATCGAACTCAAAGAGGAATGTATCCAAATCATCGGAAGAGAGGCCATGGAAATTAGGTAATGTTGTTAGAGGATAGGTTTCATGGGTGCATTGTCCCTAATTTCTCCAACTGGGAATTCGATTTTAGAAGTTGTGTTGTTGGCCATGAATATCCTCCAATATTTGCTTGGAATTTCAGCAGATTCCGGTTGTTCCACAATACGCAGTTGAGTTTGCTTAACAGCACTTCCTCAATCGGGCGGAGGGTTTACTTCCCCTACCTCTTCTTCTTCGAGACTTTCAACACTTAATTCCTCAAATCCTCTACTCCCTTCTTCCTCTTCTCTAGAATCTGTTTCTGCTGTCGAGGAGGGTTCTAGTTGCGAAACTGTTTGGGCCCTAGATCCGTCTGAGATCTTACCCTGACAGAACCCCTTGATGAGTTTCCTAATTCAGCTCTCGCAATGATTTCCTAAATATAGGTGATTTTGCCTAGATCTTTCCTTCCTCGACCTCTTTCTTCCTCTACCCCTTGGTTTTGTTTCCTTGTTCATGCAATCTAAGAGACAGATAATTAAATAAAAACAACCAAAACAAATCTAATGCTCAGGTCCTGGTGAAAAGGTTGGTGCAAACCTTGCCTGACTAGGACGAGAGAGTGGGTTTTACAGTTAATTAAAAGATAGAAAATCAAAACAATCAAAGCAATATAATGCTCAGGGCCTAGAAAAGGGTTGGTACAAACCTCGCCTGGCTAGGACGAAAGAGTGGGTTTTACAGTCAATTAAACGATAGAAAGCCAAAATAATCAAAGCAATCTAATGCTTGGGTCCTGGAAAAGGGTTGGTGCAAACCTCACCTGACCAGGATAAGAGAGTGGGTTCTACAATCAATTAAAAGGCAAAAAATAAATCAAACAATCGAAACAATCAATGTAAATCTATTGCTCGAGTCCTGGAAAAGGTTTGGTGCACAACCTCACCTAACTAGGACGAGAGAGTGGATCCTATGGTCAATACTGGTTGTACTTTTGCGCCTTTGATAACCTCCCTGGCAACGACGCCAAAATGTTGGGGTAATAATATAGGTTTATAGATACAGTCCCTCTTACATTTATTTGTCAATCTAGGGTCTGTCTGGTTATTTCAAGGTTACCATGCAAGGTCTATGCAAGCCACAGGGTCCCTACCCAGTATTGAGCAATTACGAAATATAAGGCTCAATGAGTTCTACAAATCGAGTAGCAACAAAGTAAATAACACCAACTACAAGTAACAACAATCTGAAGTAACAGCAATTTGAAATAACAGCAAGATAATAAAGCAATAAGGAAAGGAACAGCAATCATAAAGCATTCACAATATAACTAAACAACAATCCGGCAGCACCTAATCGAAAGAGTGGCCCCAACTCTCTGATCAGGGTCGTGGCTGAGAATTAAAGATTACACGGAATTACAAAATGTTGATATTCTCATTACTTCATAAAAAGGAATTACAACTAAAGTTATGTTGTTACACACAAAAGGAAGCTTATCGTTCTTCTCAGTTGTGCCATACTTATACACAACCATCATTACATGAATAGAATTACTTAACAATCCCAAAATCACGGTGATCTGTCCATTCAAAAACATACAATAATTCCTCAAATATAAAACTGAATGAAAAGATAGCAACAAAGTTGTTTCTGCTAGTTATTCGGGCAGTCGACCAGTTGATGGTTCAGTCCTTGAATAGCGCCACCAATCCACAGTCAACATCATCACACTAGGTTTTGTTACGCCGAACAACGCCCAATATGAATCTGCAAGAAATCTCGTCAGTGAATCGTTTAAGTATCGTTCCCCTATGACTATTGCTTCATTAATTAACAATTTAAGAAGATATGCCAATATGATATATCTTTTCATTAATTGGGATACAAATCTACCTCATAAGAGCTATAAAATAGATGGAAAGGGATAGGCGAAAGTAGGTAAAAATGGGTAATTTCATCGGCCTACACCAAGCCCAACCCAAAGTGTGGACAAGGGGAGAGTGAGGCTAACTCCATGTTGACACAATGGACAAAAGTGTACCCGAATGGGAAATATGTGAGCAGGGGCTATAGTGAGCAGAGAGGAGTGATGTATGTGGTGTGAAGAAGCGGGACCACGCAACCAAAATCGGGATTTCCCATGTAGTGCCTGTTACGCACCATTTTGTGGGTGATATCCCAAGGAAAACTTTTTTCTCCACGATGATCCTCAACTAGCAGCCAACAGCCCCTTGTAGCCACCATCTAGCTCATTGTGCCATTTCCCTGCCACCTAAGCTAGCCATGTGGTCCTTCGCCCATCTGTCATGATCGTATGTTTGAAGGTGGGCCTCCCAAACCTAAAGGTATGCCTTGTCATTTGGTGATTGAGTGTTTTAGTTTACTTATCATGGAAACTCTTGGGCATGGATTAATGGGGGGATATGGCGAAAAGATTGGACTAAGATTGTGCTCTTGTCCCCTAGTTCTCTTTTGGATGTTAACTTTGGACCCTAGTCCTGTGGGATCTCTTTTACTGACCTTTGGGCTTTTGGGATGGTACTACATGGGAAACCCCGATTTTTGTTGCATAGTCCCACTCCCCGATCCACATATATCAACCTCCTTCCGCTCATTATAATCTCATTCATCAATCCTCCCACCTGGGTCCACATTCCTCCACTGGGTCCACAAAGGGTCAGCCACCCCCTCCCCTTTGCCCACACCTTGGGTCAGGCCTGGAATGATGCCCGGAGGTTGATGCAAAAGAAAAGAAAAGAAAAAGCATAATTGACCACATTCAATAGGAAATTGTACACAAAATGCAAAAGATGGTTGGGACAAACACATTTAGCACGCGGGCAAAAGCCATCTACATGAGCTCTACCCCCTTCCATGGCCATCACCCTAGTTCGTATAGGCCTTATATGAGCCTCCTCTATCATTCAGGAACCCATGATTGTCCCAACCCCTGGTGGGCGATGAACTACCACACCTTGAAAGGGGTATCCACTGCTATACTTTACACATCATGCTCTCATTCCCTTGAGCCCCGAGCAATTAAGCAAAGAAAAATCATAAAAGGCAAAAGGCATATGAAGAAGGGTGGAAAAATCAAGGTCGTGGTAACTCATGTGCCATGATTGCTCCCTCCTACACATTATTTACTTAAGCATGGGCTTCCCTTTCATTAGCTACCCTTGCACCATGGCATGTGACCCAGGTGTTCCCCTTCATCCCCTACTTCGTTCCATCACTTTATCACATGCCACCACCATTTGAAGGATGTACCATGGACATACCACCCCCTTTAGAAGCAGAAACCATCTAATAGGGTGCTTGGATAATCACCCTTTGAGCTTGGAGACATTATGAAGTGCCCACCTATTTTCCATGGTTTGTAAACTCTTTTACTTGATTTCTTTAATGACTTGGTGTATTGGAGGGCAAGGGGACGCATTGGATCTTATGCAGGATTACAGATGGTCTCCATTTTGGGTTTGGTCTCCCTATGCGGAGTCCTAACCCTTCAGACCGCTACATTGGCACATTAGGGTGTGTGTAGAGAGCCATGGGCCTCCACAACAGCAGTCAACATTCCCTGGATCCCTAAAGTCATTCAAAGATTGCTCATGGTTCACCTATTGGACAAACAACATGCACCTAGTTCACCATGCCTAGTCAACTCCACAGTTGCACCATACACTTAGCAGATGGTCCAAGATCTATATGATGATGTGCAATCACTTATATCATCATCCTAGCCCTTGTAGATGGCCTACAGGCATCTTCGATCTATTTGGAGACCCATGAGGACATTTGTGTGCCCCCACATCCATTTGGGAGCACCACAAGTTTATTACTTGGAGAGCAAGGGGTCAACCCCTTGTCCACTACTTTTGGAGCCCTATTTCACATTATGGCACCTATGGATTTCATTAGGCCTCCTCTAAGGCCCAATGACACATGTTATTGATCATTCAACCCTCTTAAGAGGCTCACTCTTTTGTTATTGAGCTAGTTTGGTGTGCTTGTCACCAAAAGTACTTGTTATTTTGCAAATTATTGTATTCTAGGGGCTAAATTAGGCCAAAGTAAGTTAAATCGAATTCATTAGACATTGTATAAATAGATGATGAGTTGATTCATTCTCTCATCATTACTTGGATTAATCATATTCTCTTGTGAGATTTTCGCTATTTTGTTTGGAGAACAAAATTGGATGGATGGATGAATTTTTATGTTTTGGATATCTTCATTTTCGTCGTAGAGCTTCTATATTGGCATATGATGATGATTGGATATACTTGTTCTCACATGTAAGTGCTCTTTTAATGCTATTTTTTCATTATTTTCTATGTCACATAAACAATGCTAGGATTTTCTCTATACTAGGTCGAAATTTTGCTGCATTTCTTTGGTGAAAGGGTATAAATTTATCTTTTATTAGCGTTGCATCATGTTATGGGCCATGTTTGAATAAGTGAATGTTCCTAGAGATATTTCATTGAAATTTATCTTGATAAGTCATCACATATTGCACATTGAAGTATAAATACCTTGAAGCAATTTTCCTCATTCCCTAATTGTCATGTGAAATTGTTCTAGGGGCCCCTTGACTAAATGAAACCATCCTAATCATTGGAATCTTCTTGACTCCATTTCCCGAGGGAATAGGAACTGGTCTTCCATAGGTGATCACCATAAATCACACTCTTTATCACCTCTCCCTCTTTCTTCTAGGCCTGGCCTCCATAAGGGACCTAGGGCATCAAATTTCTCACAAATTGCCCATCAAAAAAATTGATCTCCTAGCCTCTACTACGTTGTTGTGTCTCCTAGGGCCCCTCCAATTTTGAAGCCATTCCAACGATGGGATTTTGAGATATTTCAAGCCCTAGCTCCGAGATCAAATCTTGCCCTTTGATTCCCTTGGCTAGTGTCCTCAATGGGATCATTGTGTTGGGATAGTTGAAAAATCCTCCTTTGATCTCCTTCTCCTCCTCAATTAGGTCAAGCATACCCTTGATTGATCAATTCCACCCATTTGACCTAGTTGTGGGTCCACTTGGTCCCGTGTGGTCCCATAACTTTTGGAAGGTAAATCTTGAAAGATCATTTGGAAACCAAGTCTTCATAAGGGTTTTAGGATTAGGTCCCTCCTTGAGAAGCCTCATTCCCTAAACCTAACCCCTAAGACCCTCTTGGCCCTTCTTAGAGAGCCTTTCATCTTGCCTCTTGGGCAAGCAAACCATATATTGAGCCTCTCTTATGAATAGGCCTCTTTAGGAATCACCCTTTTCCTTTTTATTCACCCATTTATCTAAGTGCTTCCCTTCATACCAGGTCTCCTCCCATTGGTGAAAGTCTGTAAAGAATAGGAAGATTTAGCTAAGGTGACAATGGCCTACTGCTCCATTATTGCCCTTGACCTAGCAGTTGCCCCTCCAGGATCCCCCTTTAGGACCCCTACTAGTTTGAGTGGTAACAATGCCACTCCTAAAGCTAGTAGCCAATAAAGGAGATCCCACGGGACTAGGATACAAGGTTAACCACCAAGTTGGACAAGGGGACAAAAGTACAAACCAAGCCCATTATTTCCACTAAATCCCCCCCACTAATCCATGCCCAGAAGTGTCCATGATAAGTAAGCAAAAATACCCAACTACATAATGAAAGCCATACCTTTGGGGTTGGAAGGCCCACCTTCAAACATACAATCATGACAGATCGGCAAGGGTGCATAATCATTGGCTCAAGTGGCAAAGATGATGGCACATCGAGCTATCTAGTGGTTGCAAGGGGCTATTGGCTGCCATCTGAAGACAATCTAGGAGAAAAATTTCTCTATGGATGTCATCTACAAGTGGTGGGTAACATCTAGCTCCAACTGGGACATGATCTTTCAATAGAGTACACTGACGTGATCAACGGGGAGCTCATGAGAACACCAACAATCTCTTGGGATCGCAGACTTGTTACCTGCACATCAAAGACTAAGCACACGAGGAAGCATGTTTTTGCGGCATCTCATGATCACCCATGCTTATGTTAGGCCATAAAAATCAACAAGAAATAAAATTTAATTCCAAATGCAATTCTCATACAAATGCACCTAATCTAGCATGAGAACACGATATGATAGTGTTAGATATGCAAAAATCAATATGTAATGCATACTACTCTAACATTCATGGCTACATTGTGCAAATGCTAAGAATAGTCATATAGCTAATGCAACCAATGTGTGATTAAGTCAATATAAAAGCACTTTTCCTTATGAACCATTATCAGGCAAGGTACCCAAACGTTACATTTCCATTACAAGATTTGCTCGATGAATGGTAGGGGTGTGGGATGGGAACATTTGAGGACCATGCATCAAGGGTCATGGATGAGGAGGAAAAAGAGGAATCTAACATGTGCAACCTTTCATGCAACAAGAATATGGAGTACTCAACGACCAAGCTCATAAACTTTCTATGAATGGAAACCTCAAGCATATCCTCCTCATGGATAGATTGCTCAGGCGCATCCCCAATTACATTATCTTGATTATAGAGGAAGGAACAAGGTGGACTAGAATCATCGTACCTTGGGAAGAACCACAACCCCCTTTCAGGGCATTGGGAAGGCTCTTCAATCTTATGGCTCCCAAGAGATCCATAAAGGGGTATCAACCCCTCTTGCCTATCATGATCAATGGATTGAGTATTATCATCTTGAAACATATAAAATAGGCCTCTCCAATGATCCCTTTATTGCCTTGCAAATTTTCATAAGATTTTAGACATGGAGTCACCAAGGTGAACTTGAAATGCCTTAAGAGATGTTTGCTTCACCCTACAAACATTGACTTTAAAGTTCAATGAAGAACTAGGGATTCGTTCTTCCAGTGGAGTCACCAAATAATCATATGTCAATATTATAGTATGGATAACAAGACACACGTCTCGTGTCCCTAGCAACAGCGCCAAAAATGTTATTGCTCACCTTCTAGTACAACAAGTAATCAATGTAATTGAGTAAATTGTTGAAATTTCTAAGTATTACCCGTTAGAAATTTTATCTGTATTCTCTGGTTTATTTCTCCTACTTGTTAATTACGAACAAGTTATTTAAACATATAAATATCGAAATAAACACAATACAATCTCAACCATCTATAGATCAATAGTTGAAAGAAATAGCAAACACACAAGTGACACCGTTATTTTTGGACAACTCATCCCCAAAAAAACCCAACTTGGGAAAACCGGTGCAACAATTCAAAGGGTTATTTTATTATGCAGTCTTTCCTTAAGTATAACTGGGTGCCAAACCGGCTCACCCGACAAAGAAAATAATCCGGCAGTAATACCTCTCTATTCGGAAGCAGATATTCATAAAATCTACCCGATGAAACCCTCTCCAACAACCTCTGAAGCTCAGCATCAGCCCACCTTGCCTCAGCATTGGCTCGGAACCCTCTGCATCAGCACTCTGAGGCATTGCGCAGCCTCTACGGCCCACTGCTGCCCTCTGCGTGGATGACGCAGGCCCTTCTGGAATCCGCTCAGTTCCTTCTAGCTCTGTGTGGCTCCCTCTGGCAAAGCGTCTGCCTCTCTCTGCTTTTGCATTGGTCTCTCAGCACTATCTCTGCCTCTCTGTCCCGTACTCACTACCCCTCACTGCAAATTGGTTACTAATTCGACTTTTCTTAGCAACCCCGCTCTAGAAAATCAAATGATTGATCAATCTAGTGTATTCTCCAACTAACCCTCAAGCCTCCTCTTATACTTTTCCTGTTTGTCCTTCAACGGCCGAGATTATATCTCTAATCAACGGCTAAGATTAGATTTGGCTTGATCCATGTCATTTGGAACCTTCTAACCCAGTTTTATATTAATACCCATTAATATTTTATTTTTCCTAAGTTTAGACTTAGGAACTCCATTAATATATATTTTATTTTAATATCTCCTTAACCAGGTAGAATCTACCCAAACCATTTCTGGATCTTGGAGATCTCATGTTCTTTAGCCTCTCCACCAATTTTCATGGCTAGAGCACATCCGATGCTACCCCAAATCAACACTCCCTCTTAGTGAGGATTGTGCTCTAGTAATACTCCACATTGAGCATCACTTCGATCATATGACACCCGTACTTGTGCTAATGCTAGGCCTCCCCGCCCAACATCCTTTGCACTGTTGTATCCTGTACTGTTGCCAATGGCTCTGCCACTGCCACTGTTGCATTCGTACAGCAACTCCCTCTGCATCCATGTTGCTAACTGTCCTTTCTCCCAACACTACATCTGCACTGCAACCCCCTCTCATCATGCTGCATTGTGCTACTGCCAACTGCTACTGCACTGCAACTCAGTTACTAAGAAGTAAGTAAATGATCCACCCAACTACTGACATCCCTGTCGAGCTAGAAATGATCTCGACGTTGAAGTTCTCTTTATCGCTATCAAGTGCTCCCTCTACTGCCTCTACATTGCTGCAACAACTGCCTACCTCTCGCACCGCTGCAAACCTCTCTATACCATCCTGCACTGTTGCAACCTCCTTTGTGCATCTCGCATTGCTGCAGCCTACTAGCTTTGCGCTGCCCAGGACTATTGCACTATAGCACTCTCTTCCGCTCCATCCGCATATGTTTTTACCAACATCTACCAGTCTTGCTACTCTCTCTTCAGGGCTCCTGTAACAAGGTATAATCCAAGAGGTTCAGTACCTCAAGGATCCTACCCCTCATCGCCTGTAGTCTTTCTAACTACAGCTCGATGTCTCTCCACCTCTTCTCTAGAGGTACATGAGCACTCATGGCACAATCGTCATCCTCCTCTACCTCCTTTTCTGCTTCGCTGGCGCTGCCTTGGAATCAAACGCCTCTCCCTTGTTCTTCTTCCTCAGACACTGGTTCGCATAATGACCTAGTTCCCCGCAGTTGAAACACTTAAACTTGGAGAGGTCATTTCTCTTCCTCTTCTCCTACTTCCCCGCAGATGCCAGAGTTGCATCCTCTCCCTCTTCCTTCTTGATTCAAACTCCTTTGCTGCTACTTCCCGTCTTGGACAGCCATCTGATCTCTTCTTGGCGAAGAGCTGCCCAATATTCTTTCCAATCTAGAAGATTCGCCCCACCCAGAATGCTCTGGACAAATGTCTCCCACTCCTTGGAGACTGCGTTTAGGGCGGTCCTCACCATCAACTCCTGATCCGATGTGGCCCCTATGGAAGTCAATCGGTCTTGGATCTCCTTCAATCTACCGAGGAAGTGATCTATATGCTCCCCCTTCTGCATTTGGTATGACCGCAGTTGATTCTCAAGTAACATCTTCCTCTACACGGAAGTATGTTGGTACAACTTCTTCAAGGCGTCCCACATTTCCTTTGCGTCTCCCTCTCGGCAATATGCTAGACCACATGATCCTTGACCGCATCAAGGATGATGCATTTCGCCTTGGCCATTACCTCCTCGTACTTTTCATTGTCAGCCAGGTCAACTGGGATAGCCATTGCTCTCAAGGTGAAGGCCTTGATGCAATGTCTATCTAGAATGGACATGATCCTAGCCTTCCAGACCACAAAGTTGGACGCCTTCCTTCGAGTCTCTACTTCCCTCTGGATGTTCTCTTTTCGACTCCCTCTGAGTTGCTACTTCCCGTCTGGAAGTTCTCTGCTAGACTCCCTTTAAGTCTCAATTTCCCTCTCGGAAATCCCCCTGCCAACCGTCAAATCACACCTCTTCGATCTCCTATGCACCTACAACACTGATCCGGATTCCTTGGCTAGAAATCCACCTCGGTTGCGAATCCCTCTACCTTGGTTTTGCCCCATTAGGTATTGTTCTATCTCGGCATCAACAACACCCCACCAGCTTTACTCCTCGCAAACTATCCACAACTTCCTAAGCCCCAGCAACCAAAGGACTGAGCCTCTAGGCTCTGTGCAATCCCAACACTGGCTGAAATTCTCCCCAAGCCGACTACGTCAACCCTCCTGGTCTCTGTGTGGCTCTTCGTGAGCCTTTTTCTGCCCTCCTCAGCCTCTGTGTTGACCTTTCTCTGGCATCAACTGATAACGTAGTCCCTCTGCCTCAACCCTTCTCTGCTGCTTTATGCTAGGAACAGCCTATGTCACTCGGGACAATTGTTTCTACTGCAAATGCTCTACTTCAGCTCTCTTGTGATCTGCAACCATGCTCTGGTACCATGTTGAAATTTCTAAGTATTACCCGTTAGAAATTTTATCTGTATTCTCTGGTTTATTTCTCCTACTTATTAATTACGAACAAGTTATTTAAACATATAAATATCGAAATACAGTCTTAACCATCTACAGATCAACTGCTGAAAGAAATAGCAAACACACAAGTGACGTTGTTATTTTTGGACAACTCATTCTCAGAAAAACCCAACTTGGGAAAACCGGTGCAGCAATTCAGAGGGTTATTTTATTATGCAGTCTTTCCTTGAGTACAATTGGGTGCCAAACCGGCTCACCCGACAAAGAAAATAATCCGGCAGTAATACCTCTCTATTCAGAAGCATATATTCAGAAAATATGCACCACGAAACCCTCTCCAGCAACCTTTGAAGCTCAGCGTCAGCCCAGAACCCTCTGCGCCAGCCCTCTGAGGCACTACACAACCTCTACGGCCCTCTGCGTCACTCCTGCTGCCCTCTGCGTGGATGACGCAGGCCCTTCTGGCCTCTGCATAGTCCCTTCTAGCTCTACGTGGCTCCCTCTGGCTCAGTGTCTACCTCTCTCTGCTTCTGTACTGATCTCTCGGCACTATCTTTACCTCTATATCCCATGCTCACTGCCCCTCACTTTAAACTGATCACTAATTCGACTTTTCTTAGCAAACCCTGCTCTAGAAAATTGAATGACTGATCACTCTGGTGCGTTCTCCAACTAACCCTCAAGCCTCCTCTTATACTTTTCTTGTTGGTCCTTCAACGGTCGAGATTACATCTCTAATCAATGGCTAAGATTAAATTTGGCTTGATCCATGTCATTTGGAACCTTCTAACCCAGTTTTATATTAATACCCATTAATATTTTATTTTTCCTAAGTTTAGACTTAGAAACTCCATTAAAAATATTAATTATTTTAATATCTCCTTAACCAAGTAGAATCTGCCCAAACCATTTCTGGGTCATGGAGATCTCATGTGCTTTAGCCTCTCCACCAATTTTCATGGTTAGAGCACATCCGATGCTGCCCCAAATCAACATAAATGAGCTTACAAACCATAGAACCAAGTGGGCACTTCATAGTGGCATGCTCTTCCATAATGGGCTTTAGAGTGTAAAAGTGTTTGCAAGTTCAAGAAAGAGGTTAATCAAGGACCCTATTAAGTGGTTTCAACCTCTAAGGGAGTGATAGGTCCATGGTACATCCTTCAAGTAGCAGGTGTCAGTGATATAATGATGGAACAGAGTGGGGTAGCAGGGGAAGGTTCTGAGCCACATGCCATGGTACAAGGGAAGCTACAATTAGGGAAGCCCACACATGGGCATATAGATGTAGGAAGGAGCAATCGTGGTACATCAGTTACCTCAACCTTAGTTTTTCCACCCTTCTTCATATGCCTTTTGCCTTTTATACTGATTTTTCTTTCTTTTAACTACTTCGGGCTCCAAGGAATGAGAGCATGATATGGATGATATACCAGTGATTAACCCATTAAGGTTGGGCAGTTCTTTGCCCACCAAGGGTTGGGACAATCATGGGTTTCTTCATGATGAGGGGGCTCATACAGGGGCCCTAGGAACCAAGGTGATGACCATGATAATTGGGGGTAGAGCTCATGATGGCTTTTTGCACAGGTATTAAATTTGTATGTCCCAACTATCTTTTGCATTTTATGGTACATTTCTTGTTGAGAGTGGCCAAATTATTCTTTTTACTTTCTTTTTAGTTTCATCAACCTCAGGGGCATCATTCCAAGCCTGGCCAAAAGTATCGACAAGGGGAGAGGGAGGCTAACTCCTTGTGGACCCAATGGACAAATGTGGACCCGGATGGGGCTATAATGAGCAGAGAGGAGTGAAGTATGTGGTGTCGGGAAGCAGGACCACCCAACCAAAATCGAGATTTCCCATGTAGTGACACGCCTAAAGCTAGTAGCCAATGAAGGAGATCCCATAGGACTAGAATACAAGGTAACCACCAAGTTGGACAATGGGGCAAGAGTACAAACCAAACCCATTCTTTCTGCCAAATCCCCCACTAATCCATGCCCAAAAGTGTCCATGATAAGTAAGCAAAAATACCCAACTACGTAATGAAAGCCACACCTTCGGGATTGGAAGGCCCACCTTCAAACATACGATCATGACAGATGGGCGAGGGTGCATAATGGTTGGCTCAAGTGGCGAAGATCATGGCACATCAAGCTATCTAGTGGTTGCAAGGGGCAATTGGTTGTCGGCTAAAGACAATCTAGGGGAAAAAAATTCTCCTATGGGTGTCACCCACGGGTGGTGGGTAACACTTACCACTTTCCATATTACATTATCAGCCCCTATTCCACTACCCCTCTTCGGGTCAATTGACCATTGGTTCTTTGGGATTTGGCACCCACACATCCTTATATCTAGGTAGGGCCTAGAAATGCATTCTTGGAGGTTGATGCAGCTAAAAGAAAAGAAAGAGCATATGATGGCCACAAGAAAAACAAAAGAAAAATCAAAATGCAAAAAATGGCCGAGACACTACAAATTAGCACGTGGGCAAAAACCAAGCATGAGCTCTACCTCTATCATATGGCCATCACCCAATTCCTAGTCCAACATTACCTTATGTCATAAAAGACAAGAAACCCTTGCATGACCCAACCCTTAATGGGCGATGAACTGCCCCACCCCAAAGGGGGTAATAATCGTTATACATCATAAAAAGCAAGCTCTCATTCCTCGAGCTACAAGCAATAATACAAGGCAAAAACAAGAAAAAGGCAATATCGACGAGTGAAAAAACAAACACCAAGGCAACTCAAGCATCCATGATTGCTCCCTCCTCACATATGTACACCCACGATGAGGTATTCCATCATACCTAGTCCCTTTGACCATGGCACTTGGCCATGGAGTCCTTTCCCCTTCATTCCATCATTATTCACATGGCACCTATGGATTGAAGGGTGGACCAAGGACATGTCACTTCCCTTTGGGGATTGGAAACACCTAATAAGGTCGTCTATTAACCGTCCTACCTAGGGAGGTAACACCATTACGTGACTAAGGCCCCAGTTTTCGAAGAGAAGCCTCATATGAAGCATTATTTTGCCCATTTCTTTCAAGCTTGGTTCACTTAGATGCAATAATGATTAATGTACCTAATGATGAAAGTTGCAGCACTAGATATTGTGTGTAATTGGCAGGTAGTTCCATTTGTAGGTTTGGGCAATTTAACTGGGGTCCAGGTCCTCCAAAGGAACATATTGACACCCACAGGTGATGCGTTGAGAGCCATGGGACTTTAGACAATTATAGAGCTTCATTCATAGCCATGGGCACCTCCAACATCCACAGCATTCCTATATTATCTTTATTATTCATCGGATGATGCACCTGGACCAATATGCCCCCAACCGGCTTAGTAGTAATTACATGGTGTGGAAGTTGATCTAGGCCCAAATGATGTTTGTCTCATACCTTGATACATGAGAGGGCTAGCACCATCTTTAGTGCCCTCAATGTTGGAGCATAATCCTACTTATTCATCACTTGGAGACCCATGAGACCCAGTTTTGTGCCCTAAACCAACATTTGGGGCTACAAGATAATTTTCAAAGATATCTAGGGGCCAACCCTTAGATTTTGATTTTAGGAGCCTTCTACACATGTCATGGCACTAGAGGAGCTCAACGCATGCCCTATAAGCTAAGTCACCTGACACGGGGATTCGGGACACGTAGGATTCGAGATTCGTGGTGTCAAATTCGGACACATTGACCCCCCGGAATAGGACACGTAGGATTCG